>JAZHYW010063114.1:0-77534 GCA_037355805.1 Ixodes ricinus
AGCAGACGAACCCCCGTCGTCTGCTCTCGCTCCTCGCCTGGGCGAGGCATGACGGGATTGTCGGCGCTAGAGAGCTCAAAGTACAACGTACAGCGAGCGGCGTGATCGCTCTTCGCCTCCCCGCGCTGTCTCGTGCTCTCGCGCACCGCCTCAGGGATCATAGCGGGGGATTTTTCGTCAAACGTTGCGAAGTTGAGCGCGCGCAGGGAGGAGGAAACTTCCCTTGCGGCGTTCTTTTGCGCCACTCGCCCCCGCTACGCCAGTAAGCGAAGAATGTTTTGCTCCACGAGTTTGGCTACCCCGGTATCATCGACAAAACTTTTATTATACGGAGTTTCAGTGGCGCCATCTATCCTAGATCCACAAAACCGTCAGCAGCAGAACAGCCGCCAGAAGCCGGAGGGGAGGGTGGACAGGGCCGGACGGGTATGGCTGGACCTGGATGAGACTTTCCTCCCTTTCACCATATTGTTCGCGCTGCGCCCGCCAGCACGTGGTCACGCGGTCGCGAGCGGATGAGTTCTCGCTGCTCACTGATGGCTCTAAAGAGAGAGCTTCACCGGAACCCCGCGCCTTCCCCGTTGACTTCACGAGCGCACGTGACTCGGAAGTTAGTGAAGGAGTTGAGAGGCGCCGAAAAGCTCAATCTTTGTCCATTTTTAAAATAAAAACTGGGACATGCAGGCAAAAGCGGTTTTTTGTTCCTTACTTCAGAAAGGTCGAGACACCACACTCCCACATTAGTTAGGCAAAGCACTGAAACTGTTGCACAGCTCCTTTAAACGTGTCCAAATTTGAACTAGTTTGTTTCATTCGAAAAGCACAACATCCAACTTTTCCTAGTCTACTGGCTCTGAACAAATTGGCTTCCTTCCTTTCTATAAGTATGTCGGCGTTACTCTGACTATACCCGTTTTCACCTCAAGAACCGTAGTAAAAAAGTCCGGCTCCACGCGGAGCATCACTAATTTCCCCCTTTATATTGATAATTAAGACATATGTAGGTTAATTTGAGATAAGATATATGTTATCTTATCATGGCGTACACGTTCCAAACACCAAAAGCATCGCCTTTTCCTCCAACAACCAAATCTTGTAAGAACTACTTCTGCGCCGCGTATGAACAATGCGCAAAAACTTGCTTTTTTCTTGAAATTGAAAACGGGTATAGTGATCCAGCCTAGAACAACCAAATTGAAACTATATTGGCAGAAGCTTCACGCATTCTTGGTTAGATAGAACAAAATTAAAAGCAGCACCCTCTCACTTAGGTAAACTAACCTATGAAACATGTTCGGTTGAAATTGGAATATGAGTCGGCAATTTGGAGTCCATATCAAATTCACTTCATTAAACTATCTTCAGCCTGTCCAGAACCGAGCAGACAGGACTATTCTTAACGATTAGCGTCAAACAACCAGTGTGTCTCCTCTTAAACGCCCTCTGGATATCCATACTCTCAACTCATGTCCTAAATTATCACGCTGAAATAGTTTCCATAAAATGTACCGTCAAAATGTACCGTCACCCAACTCTTCTTCCTTCGCTACGGCTACCTCATAGCAGAAAATCACCACGACTATACTTGGTTTTAGCTTCTGTCCAGACGCAGACGACGCTACAAGCAAATGAGACCAACCAAGCAGCGTCAAAATCGCAAGTCATTGGGCCTTTTCTGTTCATGATTGGTTCAGCGATAACAAAATACATGACGAGCACCATGACGGTGCGCTTTTGAAGCTGTCTGATTGGTCCTATCAGCTCGTATAGCATCTGGTGCGTCTGGACTTCAGATGAAACAAAGTATAATCACTATTGCCATGTGTCGCGAATCAGCGGAGGCGCTATGAATATTTTAATCCACCTTTTTTTTTTCCCAGCCTGCTATAGATTGGAATGAGCTGCCATCTGAAAGGGCGGTACTAGATGATCCCAGCTCGTTTCGTAATGCTATAACTTCTCATTTCTGCTAATGGGTCGCGTTAACAATTTATGGGTGCACTTACATCGACCATGCCCCGCCACTGTTTTTGTGATTATCATGTCAGTGGTTGTCGTTGCTGTTATTTCTTTTCTTAATCCTTCAGCACTGCAACCTGCCAACCATATTCTTGTTGTTTTCGTTGTCGATGTTTTCTTTCTTAATGCGTCAGCACTGTTAGCTGCCATCCACATATCAACATGGTGTTTGTGGTAATTTGTATTTAACCTGTATACCCTGCTTCTTCTTATGCAATGCTCTCGAAAGAAGTTCCTTTAAGAGCACAGTAAATAAATGAATAAATAAACAATGTAAGCGTAAAAACTTTTGCGCATCGTTCATTTAAGCTGCGCAGAAGTACGGTTTTGACAAGATTTGGTTGTCGTGGCAAGAAACAATGCTTTTGGCGTTTGAAACGTGTTCGTTGCAATACAATAACGTATATAGGTAATCTAAAATGCACCTACAAATATATACGGCTAGACGTTGAGGGTGAGTAGGAGACGAGGGCGCGCGGAAGGGACGTCGGAACACCGAGTTCAGGTTTATTAGAGGGTAGACGCAAAGCTAGCCAGCTGCGTCTTGTCTCTACTCATTCTTTGAACGCGTTCGAACGCCAAACGCCGGTGTACGGCGTTTGAAATTCGGCGTTCGAACGCGTTCGAAGGGTGAGTAGAGACAAAGGCAGCTAGCTTTACCTCTACCCACTAATCATCCCAGTCAGAGCCCGTATGTGGAGCGCAAGCTTGTCTGCTTCTTTTGCAGGGGTTGTGGTGACGTCAGAACGACGCCGAGCTCTGATTGGCTCCGATTGAAGGATAGTGGGTAGACCCCAAAGCAAGCTGCCTTGAGGTCTACCCACTATCCTTCGATCAGAGCCAATCAGAGCTCAGCGCTCTGACGTCACCACAACCCTTGCAAAGGAAGCAGACGAACTTGCTCTCCGCATTAATTCACCACATAAAAGAAAACATTAGCAATGCACCGCTAAAAGCCGGGCTTTTTATTTATTTTTGCTGCTTTTTTTATGTGATTATGAGTAGAGTTTGTTTATGTGGGTCGAGAAACAGGGTTTTACGGAGATAGAAACGAATAACCTCTTGCGCGACGTGTGCGAAATCAGCGAAGTTCGTGGGACCTAATACTGGGGCGTCGCTGCAAAAACGCCTCAATAGGTTTATGGGCACATCTAGAATTAGTAATCAAAACTTCAAGTAAGATTTTCTTTTTCGACACATAAAGAACGTGACGTTAGATGTCGTAGTAGGGGGAAACATGGCGGTGGTTAAGGTTGTTCACGATGGGTATACAAGTTTGATGGTGTGAAATAAATACTGGTGAAGCTCACGCCTGCAAATCATGAAAAATGACACGCGCAATATACTTTTTTGTTGTTGTTGTTGTCTTGTTAGACTGCCGGTTTGACTTGCAGCTTACGCAATATGTGACGTCACCCCAGTGGAGAGCGCGAGAAAATTTGAATGCTGGTTTTGACATCACCTTCATTCGCCGCTTTGTCAATGGCTATTTTGAATTTAGAGATAATGATATAGCGTTACCGAAAAGAGTAAAGGCTGGAAATTTTAAAAATGTGCATAATTTGGGTAAAATAGAAAATAAAAACGCTTGAACTTATAAGGAGCACTAGAGGCAGTTGACACTAGGAAGGAGCGTCAAGGGCTTCTGAAATCGAGGCCTTTGAAAACAAAGTAAAATGAGTGAGGTTTCTGTTGTAGGGAATTTGACACAGGTAATTTTAGATGGGGTGCTTTTGTGCAGAACAGCAGTTAGGGGTCAGGAAAGGATTTATTTCCGGTCAGTTTGTCCGGATGCTGGTAGGCCCACAATGGAATGCTGCTGTTCTCAAATTACAGAGGTGCTACATAAAATAGCCGACAACAGACATCACCTTGCACCAAGTGAAATGACGCCTGAACAGTGACGCATGACACGGAAATAGTTGCTGCCGTTTTATGTATCATGTTCCTGAAGCAGTAACCAGAAACCTAACGCGCTTCTTTTGAGGTAAATACAGCGGGAGCCATAAGCACCTAACCCATTTTCATAATATCTTTCATACGCTCCGATTCCGTAACTCGGCACGGAGCTGCGGCAGAGGTGGTGGATTTTGTTTTTGATATCTAAAAGAAACTCTGTGCCAATGTGGAAAAACGTTGTTGCGAATCTTGGGAACCCATAATTTAACAAAAAAAGTCACTTGGATCGTTTTCTATTGTTTTCTCTTTCGTTCAAAAAAATGTCCCAATAGCCCAGAAAAAAAAAAATTGTTTTACGGTGATACTTTTTGTAGCCTCACGGCAATCAAGTTTGGTGTGACACGTTGCGCCATCTAGCTCAATATATTTGAAGCATTGAAAAGGCCCTTTCGCCAGTCCTGCTTGCGTGTGGGGCTGTTCATTACATCACTCCGAAGGTGTTAAATGTTGCGTACCGTTCCGGATGCCTCCGTAGAAAAGCATACGTCAAATCTATAGGCACTTTTGCGTACGGGACTGACGCAACCCCGAAAGCCTAGCATGCGTGAAGCTCCGCAAGTTGCCGTGGAAAACTACGACGCCGTCAGATATGAATAAATGCCTTAAGACGTGTAACATAAGCTGCCCGAGATGACTGCTCTATTTTGATCCGTGTCTAGAGTTCTATCTTCGTCCCCACTGCGAGAAAACGGTTCACTCAACAAATAAAATGTACGTACCAAACAACTATAGGTTATTCATACGGCGTTTATTTTATTCTGACGTAAAACAGAACAGCGCGTTTATTTGACGATAACGGGCACTTACGACGAGCAACTACGTTCGACACCTTTAGATCTAGAGCCCGCTTGCACGAAACACGCATTTTTCGGAAACCACAGTCGTCTTCAACACAACGACGAGGGATCGGGAAACGAGATAATTTCCAAGAGCCCACTTGAAACAAAAAGGAGGTAAGAGTCATTGAGGGTGAGAGGGAGGAGGGCGCTTTTAGTTCTGCTCTTCTGGAGAAGGAAAGCTGGACTAAATTTTCGTTTTTCTGCGTATGAAGTGTGCACAAAAAGCGTTTAAAGAAATGCTCTAGCCCCCATGGTTTCACTAAAATTAAGCCCTAATAATTGGGCGTTCAATTTTCTTCGTTCAGGGCCCGTTTTGGGTTGTCTCAAAATTTCGAGGAGGGCAAATACTACAACTGAATAATGCTATGGAACCACAAAACAAACACATACACATTACTAAATTCAGAGTTTGCTACCTTTTTAAAACAGTTGTCAGCGTACTACGACAACACAACGCTCGCAGTTTGGAACAAAAACAGCAACTCGCAAGCGTACGCCAGCGGTGCTGTTGGTTTTAGCCTTCCCAGTTTTGCCTCATTTTTCCCCAGAGGCGCTGGTCATCAATTAAAGGTGGTGTGCTCTAGAAGATAACACAAAGAGGGTAAGCATTCTGTATAAGCGCTGCGCAGGGTTCCAGAGCGTGCTACCGTCGGTTGCCAACCGACGGTAGCACTCATCAGCACCACCATGGCCAAGTGCGGGGGCAGAACAGACTACCTCTGTGAAAAAGAAAGTAAAAGAAGCCGAGAGAAAGATGTGGGAGGAAAGAATGCAGGGAGAACTAGCCTCAACTATGTATAGGGCACGAAAACAGGAAATAGGGAAGGAACATTGGTATGATAATTCTCGTGGGAGCTCGTTGTTGTTCGAGGCTAGAACAGGAGTATTGAGGACTAGGACATATAGGACAAAGCATGAGGAAATGAATACGCGGTGTGCTGTATGCCAAGGGGAAGACGAGACAATAGAACATGTGGTGTTGACGCAACACCTCCTAGAAGACAAGGCCGTAGCGCTCTCCTCGTGACGTCGCGAAGGAAGGCCATCGGGGGCGCGCGGCGAAGCGAAGGCAACGCGCGTGGATCGACCGTCGTAACGCGCTTTTAGTCACATACACGTGTCCTGTTAGCTAAAATGAAAGCTGCACATAGCAACGGGTCTCGAAAACATTTTATTACACGGGCAAAATATTACACCGCTAAATAATCGGGATGAAATGGTACGGGGTAGGCGTATAAGAGAAAACATTGAGCCACGCAATAATTGCTGTAGGAATGCAAATTTTACACAGAAATACTTCGACAAAATGGCGAGACACGCAGTGATTGGACACAGCAAAACAAATCACAGTTAAAAATCAGGTAGACATAGTCAACGCGGACACGGCTAGACAAGTGTCACTTACGATCATGTAAGCGATGTTATCGCGTGCAGTCACTGAATTCTTGCATCATACTCCGGCCACACGGCAAAAGTAATGTAATTTCGATCGAATGACAATATGGGGTCGACATGTCAGCTTGCGACGCTCATATAATCACTGAAGACCTCGATCTGATTAAGTCCCATATCATTTAATGAAAATATATTAACTTTTCCGTGTGGCAGGGGTACTAAGCTTACTATTTACAGTCAACTAATTTACTTCTCCCTATGGGCTCGAGCTGCCTTAAAACAAAATATCAGATTTTGTATACAATAATACTAATACCTTAAATACAGTTAAGATTCTAGTATAAAAGCGGTAAAGGCAATAAAATAACATTAGTATAAATAAACACATAAGCACAAACAACACACTTTGTATAGTCACACAAACTTGTTATTCACCTTCCAGTGAAAACTAGAATATTACCACGCATACTGTAAAACTCTTAATGTTCGCGAGCCCTTCATTTTCGCGAATTTCGCGAATTGAAAAATTCGCGAAATTTAAGGGCACGCGAAAATTTCGATCTTTAAGAATTTCAATGCAGGCATCTGGAATTCGCGAAATTTAGTGGCCGCGATTCTGTCCTTTGTGACCGATTCGCGAAAAATAGGGGCCGCGAAATTAAAGGGTTTTACAGTATTTACAAATGTCGACGCAACCGCACACGGATAACGACGAACAAGATGCCATTCTGTCACAAAAAACAAAAACGAAAAAACAACCCGACTGCAGCACTTTACTCGCGTCCCACATGACCAAGAAAGCCCGTAAATAAGTTGTTACTCACTTGTCGATCGTATCCATACGTCCCACAATATCCGTGGCGAAAACATTTGAACACGAACTTTAGGTCTATCGATAATCGACCAGTGTTATCGTTGGCTGGTTGCCACATATGTCACTCAAACCGTAGCAGGACTTGTTCCGCGAATCCACGTAAATGCCGTAGTATCAAGCGAACACAAAAAAAAACTACCCGAGACTGCGGTGACGATCAAGAAACCACAGGAAGGATCAAAATAACCACACACACACACACACGAGCAGCGAGCGGCAGCAGTGTGGGAGGCTTAACCAGCTCAACGTCGTCGACCCATCTCTTGCTCGCGTGCGCTCCCTGCAGCGATGACTGGATTTTCTTCGGTTCTCTTCCCTTCTGAAAGTCTCAGGGTTCCTTTCTAGACAGTCAGCAGCTCACACACAACGTAAATTTACCAGAATCGGAGCCCGTACGAGGGAAGAAAACGTCGCAGCGGACCGGTTCATTCGAAAAGTGTGAGGATCTGCGGGATTGCACCGATTGAACGTAGTCCCGCGGTTACGGGGATAATCATAAATAAAAAAATTCGTACTTTCAACCTTGATAGCGCGTTGTATATTATGTTTATATTATATATATAATAAATTGTACAATACTGCGCTTTTAAAACATATATTAATGTCAGATAAACGCTCCCGAACACCCCGCGTCGTCGTGTTTTTTTCACGTCGATGCGGTCGGTGCCACAAAATTTTCTCACGTAGTTGCGCTATGGACTTCCTTCCTCCGCCATTGTGACGTAACCACTCGGAGCGCTCTGGCCTTCTCTTCTAGGAGGTGTTGGTTGACGTGCAAGGGGTTACGTCCCAGCCCTCCCGGAGGGGGCGACGGATTGAGCCGGAGCGCTGGGGTTTGCAGACAGAGAATACAAGAAAGAATGAAGAGTGCATTTTAATAACAAAGAGGAGATTGGAAGAGTGGTGGAAATTATTTAGCGGGAATTCGAGTGACGTGCAACTAACGACACAGGTGGGGATAGGCGGGACAGAGGAAAATTGGAACTTTCTCCCGCGTGGCTTCGACCCACAGTCTGCACCCTATCTTCCAGTGGGCCCAGTGCTGGGGTAACGCCAACTAGGTTTGACCAGAGGACAATTGGCGACTCTTATCGCTGAAAGAAAAGGGCAGGTAGTGAAGTATGTCGTTTTTGTGTCTTGATTTTTTTGCCCGATTTTCATCACGTCTTTCTGGTGACAACCCACACCGCCTTGTGAGAGTTCCGAAATTGCAGAGGGTAAGCAAATTGGTGAAGGAAAATAAATCATACTTTTGCTGCTTAATTTCTCGGCTAAGTGGCACCGGCTACCACCCGATATAAAGGTCACAACCGTTAGCATCCAACCATCCACCCCGCAGCGCCGCTGGCGTACTCTCGCGAGATCACGTTATTACGAACTCTGAGCGTTGTGTTGTCGCGCACTTCAGTGATAACTGCTTTCAAAATGTATCAAAAGTTAAATATATGAATGTGTTTGCGTGTGTGGTGCGCTTCTAGCATTAGGAAGTTTTAGTAGGTGCCTTCCTCGATAGGTTGAGGACAACCCGAAACGGAAACTAGGAAAACAAAATGGAACGTCCAAACATTACAGACATATTTTAGTGAAACCAAGTACGACAAGGACAGTATTCTTGTTTTACATTGTCTGCAAGCACCTCACAATCCCCAAACGTCCGCGTGACATCGGTCGATAAAGATGTGTCCATGGAGCAGAGAGCAGTGAGAATATAGAAGTTTAAGTCTAGTGAAGCTGGCTTTTACGTACGCAACACGGAATAGTATATAGCGTACTCTAAAAACGACCTGCTCGGACCGATTTTATTTGTGCGTTACGCTGCCGACTGAACATCTCGCATGATTTCTTTGATTCAATTTGCCAGAGCCGTCGAATTCCGCGTGCTTATAGCGCCACCGTGCTCCTCAAAAGACTGTTTAAAAATACAAACGTTTTCAATAGTTTCATTTCAAATCGAACCAAGTCACGGCTGCCTGGTCAAACGCGATTTTCTGCGAAGTACGGTGGCTACGAGTACGAGCACGTAGCCAAATTCAATTACGGAGCCTCCGTCAATCGTCCCATGGTAACGGCACCGTTTATCAATGCTATCGCGGGAAGAAATTCATGACCTACTGATGTCCAGTGCTTAGAGAAAACTTCGGCGATTTCTTAAAGAGTCGTTCGTCCGTCGGCGGTGGACTGCGCGAAGAGACTTAGCGTTGAGAAGATCGCAGCGTTCACGCACATTGCGAGCGGCAAACATTTTCACTATACACTCCTTCAGCTGCGCAGCGATCTGATTCGACCGTGGTAGGCTTCCGGAAAGAATTGCCGAGCTGAGCGTCACCCTATTTCACGTAACACTGAATTTCGCATACACCACGTCACCCTTGCCAGCTCTCCGAGAGCTTCCCGCAAAGCCTGCTAGCCCGCAACGCAAAATCCCCAGCGTTGCGTGCGCACGCAATACTCTAGCCCTTCTATTGCGTCCTGCGCATGCGCACTCTCGGCCCGCAATTTCTTTGCGTACCCAAAGCTTCAGAGTACGGTCCACTAAAACTGTCTAATGTCAAAGGACAGATCTGACTAGAGAGTCATCGCATCCAACCCAAAGCCAACGCCACGCTCCGGGCGCTTTAATTCCAAATATCGAGATGGATATTTGGAGTGAAATAGCTACAGTCTCGATATTTCATCCCAAATATCGAGATTCGAGATGGAATTTACAATTCCATCTCGAGCCATGAAATTCGAACGGAATGCTTATTTTACACGTCTTACGACACTAATTCATCTCCGATCGGACTGGCGCTGACCACTGGAGCAGGCCTTGTGCATTGGCTATCCGGGGGCGAAAAGAGGTCGTCGTCGAAAGGGTGCAGCGCACAGACACCGGAATACCCTTCGGCCGGTGATGCAGCGAGTCGCGTTAAGCTGGGAGCGAGAAGCTCGCACTTGAGGCAGAGCCTCGCGTAACATCCATCGCATCGTAGCGCAGCCATGCTCCCGAGCGCCGGCCGGTAACACAGGGCACAAGTGGGCCGCGATCCAGATCCAGGATTTAAAATTGCATCACCAGCGAGGAGGAGCAGCCAGGTGCTTGGAGACTTCGAGCCAGTGGCGTGAGCTGTCACAGAAGGCCTAGCACCGGTGCTGGCAGAACCAGCCGAACGAGTGTGGGCAGCCGCGATATGAGGTTCGATGGCTAGGAAGACTTAGAATCAACAATAGACCTATTGCTATATTACCCAAGCATCAAGGCGAATGCAGGGATTGGTGTTCCACGCGCCGCACGTGCTGGCCTCAGCAGTATCAACTTTTTTAAAGCAAATACCTAAAACACATGGCATCTTGCACGCGCGCTCGTCGACGCTTTATTTTCGGTTATTTACTTCGAATCTTTTATACGGGGAAGGCGTGCGCGTGTGGCGCGTGGAACACCAATCCCTGCATTCTCCTTGATGCCTGGGTAATAAAGCAAATGGTCTAAAAGAGCACGTGGACTCACACCAACGTCGACTGACATCACGTTCCAATGGTTTGTTGATGCGAGAGGCGGTGCTTCTTGCACCCACCTTACCGCGCACGCGCAGGGTTCCGGAGCGTGCGCGGAACCCTCCGCAGGCTCCTAGTTTCCGCTAGGAGCAGCTCCTCTTGTTTTTAAATACAAAGGCCTCTGGGCGCCGCCAATTTTTTTTATTTGTTTTTTTATTTAGTGTGTTTTGAGGATCTGTGTCCAGGTATTACACAAGGGAGGGTAAGTAAGAAGACACTTGTTTCAACACGAAAGTAAAAATAACAACAAAAAACATGGCACAAATGTTAAATGGCGATAACGAGTTAACAAATCACTATAAAAAGTTATAACTCTTTCATTTCATCCAAGAAAACACTGACAAGCTCACAAAACTTAGATCTGTTACCTTCTAGTACTATGTCGTTGGGTAATGAATTCCAAACATCAATAGCAAGAGGTAGCATGGAATTTGCGAAAAACAAGGATGAAGTGCGGATGAATTTGATTTTACACACATTTTCAACCCTAGCGGAAATTCGATCTGGGACGCTGAGAAGGGCCATTTTCATCTGCAGGTTGTGATACTATAATTTATGAAGAAGGGCAAGTCGGGAGAGCCTTCGACGAAAAGAAAGTGTTTGGAGATCAGACCGATTACGAAGTGAAGTGATACGAGTATAGGAGGAGTAGTCGGAGTGAATGTACCTTAGTGCTTTGTTTTTAATTTTTTCTAGATCGTTAGAGAGATAATTTTGAATGGTGACTAAATCGATGATGCGTATTCCAGTTGGGAAGAAACCAGGGTTGTGTAAGCCAGCCTTTTGATTTCGGGCGAACAGAGTCTGAGGTTACGTTTTAAAGGAGCTGTGCAACGATTTTATATTGTTGAAAGAATTGGCGTTTTCTACTTTTGGCATTGTTCACCATGTCACGAAGGACAGAAAACACATCTCCTTCCTTCGAAATGTTTCGATTCCGCCGCGTAATCGCGAGGCAAAAATTAGAATATTCCTCGACCTGCAGCCGCTAGCGGCGGCCATGGGAAACACGCGGCATGACGTCAATGGGGAATCTTGTAGAAAGATAGCAAGTTGTGCGATTACCTGCTCGATAAAAGGTAACTTTTCTATAAATCTTGTCGTTCCAACATAGATATAAATGCGTCAAAAACCTGGTATCATCGACAAAACTTTTATTTTACGGAGTTTCAGTGGCACCATCTATCCTAGGTCCACAAAACCATCAGCAGCGGAACAGCCGCTAGAAGCCGAAGGGGAAGGGCGGACAGAGCCGGACGGGCCGGACGGGTATGGCCGGACCCGGATGAGACTTTCCTCCTTTCTTGGCTGCGCCCGCCAGCACGGGGTCACGCGGCCGCGAGCGGATGAGTTCTCGCTGCTCACTGGTGGCTCTAAAGAGAGAGCTTCACCGGAACCCCGCGCCTTCCCCATTGACGTCACAGCGCACGTGACTCGGAAGTTAGTGAAGGAGTTGGGAGGCGCCGAAAACCTCAATCTTTGTCCATTTTTAAAGTAAAAACTAGGACATGCAGGCGAAAGCGGTTTTTTGTTCTTTACTTCAGAAATGTCGAGACACCAACCCCCACATTAGTTAAGCAAAGCACTGAAACTGTTGCACAGCTCCTCTAAGTATCCAAGAGTGCAGTTAGCTTCATATAAGTCCTAGGTACTTATATGAAGTGCTGTGGCCAATGTTATTAATACCTAGTTGGTAAGAAAAATTAGACGAGGTGGTTCGACGAGTGAATGTTAGTAACTTGCACTTTTTCATGTTTAGGCTCATGTGCCAATCGTTACACCACTGTTCAATTATATTGAGGTCATTTTGAAGTATTCTTTGGTCATCTGGTGTTTTGATGGCTTTGTAAATGACACAGTTGTCTGCGAAGAAACGCACGGGGATGATAGAAGCTTTGTTAAGTCATTAATGTATGTTAAGAATAATAATGGGCCTAGTACGGTTCCCTGTGGGACGCCTGAGGTGACAGAGGACCTGCATGACATTATGTTATTGATGACTGTATAATGCGTGCGATTTGTGAAAAACTCTTTGATTCAGTCTATTATGTTTGGAGAAAGTTTAAGGTAGATAGCTTTTTAATGAGGCGTTGAGGAGGTACCCTATAAAATGCTTTTGAGAAATCGACGAATTTGGCGTCAGTTTAGAGTTTGTTATTTAGGTTAGAAAAGAGGTCATGTGTAAAGTGTAACAGCTGGGTTTCACAGAAAACGTTTTGCGGAACCCATGCTGGGTCGAACATAGCAAGTTATTAGATTACCAGTAGTCAATTACGTTTCAATATATGATGTGCTCGAGAAGCTTGCAAGGAACACTGGTGATTGATATGGGGCGATAATTGGCTATTTGGTTCCGGTCCCCCGTTTTGTGAATCGGCAGTATTTTTCCTACTTTCCAGTCATCCGGTAGCCTCCCTGAACTTAATGATTGACTAAATATTTTGCACAAATAATGAGCCACTGTTTGCTTTGTATTTTTTAAAATCTTTGAGTTTATCAAATCATCACGAGCGCTAGAAGAATTTCTTATATTTTCAATGGCTTTCACAATGCCGGGATATGAAATATGGATCGGGTTCACTGGCGCATGGTCTAACGTGTTCAGGTTAGGTATGTTGTCAAGATCCTCTTGTGCGAATACTGAATTAAAAAATGTGTTAAGCTTTTGTGCGCTCTCTTCATCTTCAAATTTTACACCGTCGTCATCAACGAACGCAAATGCGTTCGCACGTGTCGGGATTATAATTTTCCAAATTTTTTTTGGGTTGTTTGTAAGAATACTTTTAAAGTCATATTCGAAAAACTTTGATTTTACTTGCGCGACGGTATTTTTATATACCTTTGCGATGACTTGCCTATTTATCCCAAAGGCTGTCATTCGAAGGCGATCATTTCGCTTTCTTAAATAATCGTTGTTTCTTGATGTTCATACGACTAATTGCTTTCGTCAACCATGGATTGACGTTATCTGATCAAATTCTTACTCGTGGTACAAAGGAATTGCAAAATGAAGACATCATATTTTTAAAGCGGCCCCAGTTCTCATTGATTGAATTCTGGTCAAAGGTGGACATAAACGAACAGTAAAACGATTCTAAGCTCTCGTTTATTGCCTGATAGTTTGCTTTGTTATAATTCATGATGTATGTATGTATGGTATGCAGATTTTCGGGATGTAGGAAGTTCCAGCAAAAATTGTATTCCTAAATGATCACTCAGCCCTGGAATGTAGGAGATGCTGTTGATGTTGCTGGGATGAGACGATAAGCATAGATCAAGGGTGCTGCAAGAAGAACCTAGAATCCTGGTTGGTTGATTTATCATTTGAATGGACCTTTTGTAGAAATACGCAGTGCGCATGCGCGGAGTATTTGATGCGCCTGGGTTCGAGAGTATCTAGTTCCAAACAATCCGCCATCTTGCATTTCTCGCCTTTGGGCGCCTCGGAAGAAGAAGAAGAAGAATAAGACCATCGAGAGTCGAGACTCAAGTTTTGTTGTTGCGAACAAGGTGAACACGAGTCATCGTACTGACGACGCCCGTTCTAGATTACGACCTGTACCGCAATCATGCCGGTGAACTGTGTAGCCTTCGGCTGTCGGAACTATTATCGCCCGGGTTGTGGAACTAGCTTTTTTCGCTTTCCGTGTGGTAAGCTTCATCCCGTTAAGCGGGCAGCCGCGGGCAGCCTGGATTCGTGCAGTCAGGAGAGTTGACAAGTCCGACCCTCGAAGAACCAAAAAGAAAACGAACCGGTAGCACACAAGAAGCCTAACGTGCACGTTGTTTTCTCTACAAATACTCTCCAACCCAGTGCGCCTCAGGTTCGCCCATCGCCCCATAGGTGGCAGCACATATTCGCCAAAAGGTCCATTGAGTTGAACGTTAAAAATGTGTCCATGAATGCCCATGACATAGCACATCGTGACGACAAAGAAAGCCAGTCAATATGTGGATAGTTGAAATCACCAAAAAGTGTCATACTAGCTCCCGGAAACTTTTGGAAAGAAAAAAAAGTGCCTCATGAGGTTCCGTAACAAAATCATGCGAATTATCTGGCGGTCTATAGCAAACTCCTAGTAAGGCCTGATGATATCGTGATGATGCAATCACCCAAACCATTTCCAACGATGACGGTACTGCTACTCGATTATAAGACACTGTGTTTTGGCGGCGATAAGAACGCCACCACCCCTTCTTTCGTCTCAATCACACCTAAACAATGCGAAATTCATGTTTTTTTGGGAACACTTCTATATCTTTTATTTTTAGACGTAACCAAGTCTCCGTTGGAAACACTATGTCAGCATTTGCCGTTTCAATCAATAAATGCAGTTCTTCTCGTTTGGAACGTACACTTCTAGTATTTGTAAAAATAACAGAGTGCGAAGTGTTTGGGAAAAGCGGAAAAGTGTTTGCTCCGGGTGTGGGTAGACCATCTGATAGTCAAGTCGTTGCTCAGGCGTAACCATGGTTTCCAGACTGGCATCCCTAAATGTGACAGAACCAGTGTACAAAAAAATTAAAGCCGTTTACAACTCCCTGTAACGCCGAACTAGAGCGCAGCTCTTGAGGAGGAGGAGGGAAGGGTACTGAGGGGAGGGCAAACTCCTCCTCCCTCCTCCTCAACTCCTGATCCTACCAAATACTCCTCCTCCCTCCTCCTCCCCCTCCTCCTTCCTCCTCCCCCTCCTCCTTTCTCCTCCCCTCCTCCTCATCCCTCCCCTCTTCCTCCCCCTCTTCCTCCTCCCCTTCCTTCTCCCTCCCCCTCCTCCTTCCTCCTCCCCTTCCTCCTCCCATCCCCCTCCTCCTCCCTCCCCTCATCCTCCTCCTTCCTCCTCCCTCCCCCCTCCTCCTTCCTCCTCCTCCTCCTCCTCCTCCTCTCCTTTCCTCCTCCTCCTCCCTCCCCCTCCTCCTCCTCCTCCTTCCTCCTCCCTCCCCCTCCTCCTTCCTCCTCCTCTTCCTCCTCCCCCTCCTCCTCCTTTCCGCGCGGTGCATTATGGGATATTTCCCATGATGCACCGCGCGGTTACGCCGACGGCGACGCCGACGGCGACGGCGACGGCGACGGCGACGCCGCTCAAGCCGGAAACGGGCGCCTAAGAGCTGCGCTCTAAAAAACGCACCTCTGACTGTGTCTGCCGACTATCTTTTCGTATGATGTATTACCAGCAGTGTTGGCGGTAATGCGTTGCAAGTAAGAACGTTACCGGTAGCGCGAAATGTTTTTCGGTAACGTAGTAACGATCTGGTTAAATGTGTCAAAACAATAGCGGGTAACTTACTTACGTTACTTCTTTCGAGTAACGAGTAATGCATAGTTACGCTACTCATTACATATCCTTCCCAAAACCTGAAAAGTACGCTCGCATTTTCTTTTGCGTGCTTCTATACTTCGTTTTTACCTTAGGTCAAGAGGGAGCCGACGCTACGAGCTGATGGCACCAATCGGACAGCGTTAAAAGGGCACCACCTTGATGCTCCTCCTGTTTCTGTACGTGCTCTATCATCGGCTGCAACAATCATAAACAACAAAAGCCCAGTGACTTGCGCTTTTGATGCTACTTGATGGGACCCATTAGTAGCATCAGCTGCATCTGGACTTAAGCTGAAACGAAGTATAGGCGCCAAGCCACTAATTCTTGCACTCATTCCACATACCTTCAAAATTCTGCCTGTCTTTTCCCACCCAAAAAGTGCCATTTTAACCAGAATCCCAACGCCCACGCCCTTTTTCCCTGTGTCAAAAAACGCTGTCGAAAAAGAAAACAAAAAACAACGCTGTTACCATTCACTCATAAATGAAAAGTAAAACAAAAGTAACGTGCGTTACCTTTTATCGGTAACGGTAGCGGTAAAGCTTCTTTTTTTATCCTGAGGTAACGTAGGTCGATAACGCGCTCCTTTATTTTTTTGCAGGTAACGAGTAACCTCTGTCGTTACTTCTTTCAGATAACGCCTACAATACTGATTAGCCGTGGTTACAAACAGCGCTCAAAATTTCGCGAGCACTGATGCGAAAACGGACTAAACCTTAAAACTAAGATGGGGTCGTTATCATCAAAGAAATTATGCAACCGCAGAGACAAAAGAAAGAAAAAGTCTACAATACACAAAAAGCCACACGCACCGGCAACTTACGACATGCAGATTCATACGAGGTTATTTACGTTGTTGTTGTTTGTTTTTCATTTCTGTAGCTTACGACGTAACGGTTCATTCGAAGTATCTTTATGCGATTTATTTTTAAATTAATATTCGTGGTAACTGAGGAAAATTAAACGCCCATCATCTAGGTCCTTGTTAGATATCCGAAGCCTAAATATTTTTAAAAACCTCACGCAAAAAGAAAAATATAAAAAACAAAGTCACGACAGTATAGAACGCAATTCCGAAACGGTGTCTCAAGATATAAAGGTTCTCTCATCGATCAAAAAATAAACGCGATGGAGCTCGGAAATCTGCAAAGGACAAGGACAGAAAACAGAAAGAACAGGACAAGCGCGCTTACTCACAACTGATTGTTTAATGAATGATAAAAGAAAGACGAAAATGATAGGAGATTTACTAAATTAAAATGCCAATTCTATTCGCACGTAAAATGTTTAAAAATTATTTGGTAAAAAAATAACAAAATTAAATTGAAAAAGAGACGGATAGAAAATTAAAAGAAAGAAGGAAAAGCAGCCAGATTAAGAAAAAGGTTGAGGTATCCTATCTCTTTCTCGGACAGTGAAATTGATGGTGTACTGACGCACGTGTCTCCTTTCTCTAATATAGTTTTTGCCTCAAAAATTTCTCTGGCTCTCTTGCTCCGAAAGCGTTTGAGTACTTTCGTTTGATTGAATAGAGGAGTGCATTTACAGTCTCAAACGCTTTCGGAGCAAGAGAGCCAGAGAAATTTTTTGAGACAAAAACTATATTAGAGAAAGGGAGACACGTGCGTCAGTACACCATCAATTTCACTGTCCGAGAAAGAGATAGGATACCTCAACCTTTTTTCTTAATCTGGCTGCTTTTCCTTCTTTCTTTTAATTTTCTATCCGTCTCTTTTTTCAATTTAATTTTGTTATTTTTTTACCAAATAATTTTTAAACATTTTAAGTGCGAATAGAATTGGCATTTTAATTTAGTAAATCTCCTATCATTTTCGTCTTTCTTTTATCATTCATTAAACAATCAGTTGTGAGTAAGCGCTTGTCCTGTTCTTTCTGTTTTCTGTCCTTGTCCTTTGCGCTTTTGTATTTAAGATGTTTAACCAACTAGCCCAACAGTTAATTGTAACTCGAAATCTGCTCGTCGATTTATATACTTCGCATTTTGTTTCCCTGCTTCAATGTTACACCGTGTTCTTTAAGACGCAGGAGACATACTGCCATGGGACGCCGGGAGCGGCTGAGTGGAAAAATACAGGGTGAAACAAGGGGACGGCAGGCTCTTTAAATCGACCGGAAAATTCGGTTTCTTAACCTATCGCGCTACGATTTTGTGCAGCGTTGCCCACAGATGGTGCATTTTTTTGTAAAATTTGCAAAGAACGAACTTGCTTGAGGAAAACGTAAAGAAAGAAAAAGGCTTAGCTCCTATGGAAACGCAGCGACGCCACCGGTCTTCAAACAACACGGCGCCGTTTCGCACGGGAGACAAGAGATGGCGCAACGAACGCCGCCAACGAACGAGCATACGGCGCCGAGAGCAGGCACTTTAGCAGACGATCCTTTCGACTCAAAAGCGGCTCGCGTTCCGCAGGCGGCGACAGGAGCGGTAACAACAAGGAACTGCAGTTCCTTGTCTGCTAAACACGACGGCTCTCGGCGTCGTCTGCTTGTTCGTTGGCGGCAGTTGGCGTCGCGACCGCTTGCGCCATCTCTTGTCTCCCGTGCGAAACGGCGCCGTGTTGTTTGCAGACCGGTCGCGTCGCTACGTTTCCATAGGAGCTAAGCCTTTTTCTTTCTTTACTTTTTCCTCAGGTAAGTTCGCTCTTTGCAAATTTTACAAAAAAAATGCACCATCTGTGGGCAACGCTGCACAAAGTCGTAGCGCGATAGGTTAAGAAACCGAATTTTCCGGTCGATTTAAAGAGCCTGCCGTCTCCTTGTTTCACCCAGTAGTTTCGTAAGTTGGTGTCCCTGACCAGTGTGCCGTATACAATGTTCAAACAAACCAAAACTGAAATCCCTGGACGTACAAAAAGAATTTACACTTTACAGAACCGTCAACCGTCTGATGGCGACGTTAGGTCTCCCTTCCTCCGACACCGAACGCCGGTAACGTTCAAATAAGAAACAAATACAAATTTTAAAAAAAGATCGGCGGCTACGTTTAAGAAATTTTCCACGAGGACAGTTTTGTACCCTGAGTGTATGGACCTTTTCATTTCGGTAGTTGCCTGACCGGCAGGTAGAGGGCGCTGACGCACTCGCCGCCATGAAATTGCTTCAATTTTGTTGCTTTCGATTTGAACGTGCCCGCGACTGTGTTGCTGTGTTTGTCGTTTTTGCTTCATTTCGTGATACAGATGTGTGTCTTGTAGCACAAAACCAATAAAACTGTGGTACGAATCCACTTAGAGAACCACAAAATACCTTCAAACCTAAATTGCGTTTGTTTTTTTACGAACATTTTTTATGCATTTGATTACGCTCATTATTAATTTTGACCATTATCGGCGACGAAACGATTGAACTGATGCACAGGGAGGATGACGATTGTCGACGGCCGTACCCGATGACACTAGTTTCCAGAAAAATTAAGTTATGAAAAGACTAATACACGAATGCAAAGGGAAGAAGCATGTCGACAGCTTGATTGACAATGTGCTCTATCGCGAAGAATAGATGAACTCGCAAGATTACAATTCAGTGTTTGGTTGCCGTGGACACTAATGTATTGTGAATTTTGCAAACTGTTAAATATTTTGTATAATGACGCAGAAGTGATATAGTGCCGGCCTGCTTTCTTTAAAGGGATACTTCAACGAAATTTGAAATATACCCGTCGTGTTCACAAATAGGCTGAATATGACCCACAATACCCTTAAATGACAATCGCACGTCTGTATTTTGAGCCTGCTGGCCGTATTTTTCGTTGTAAACGCCCCACTCTGGCAAGCGCTCGGAGAACAGCCAGCGGAGAGCACGTGACATCCAACGCAATCGTGACGTAGTTCGTCTCGGGACGAGCAAAGCTGCGGCGAGGCCACGGGCGAGGCTCACGTCGAGAGGATAGCCTAGACGTTCCAGCCACCGAAGCGGCTGCTTTTGTACGAATTTTGAGTGACGGGTTAATCTTCTTTAATCTTGTAGAGGGACAATAGCGACTTCTGGGTTTCACAAAAGGGATTCTCGGGAAGAGGGGAGTTCCTCCTTCCACCTCTTCACTCGTAGTGGCCGGAGGCGAGACAAACGTCGTCACTAGCTGTCAAGGTTCCTAGACGGTCATTACAAACGAGACGTTAGCGACATCCACCAGGTGCTCTTTGCAAATCATTTAATTCGTTTTAAAATTCCTTTTCGTGTCTTTTTTAACAAGATATTGGTGTGTCCGATGTGATACTGCTCCTTTGAACACATATAGACCAAAAAATAAGCGTCGAAACTTCGTTGTAGTAATTAAGTATTCGAGAAATATTTAGACAGTCCGACCTAGTCCGAGAAGTAATTTCTTTAATTATCGGCCCTGCTAGATAATACTTGTTAACAGCATTTTATAATATTGGCCCTTGGAATTAAATTATTAGTTATGTGAAAATTTGCTCACAGCGTACTCCAGATATGAGATAGGTGACAGGCTTGTCAAATTAAGCTCGCGATTTGTCTTCCGTCAAATTTGCGAAATACAATTAAAGGACGGAAGGGAAGAGACTTTGGCAAATTTGGCTGCAGTCTAACACCAGTCACTACTTCATGGACCTGTGTAGACAGATCTTTCTTTGTTTGAACAGAGGCGCATTGTATATTATGGGCATCGCCTGTTGCGGAAAAATTTCTATTCGCTATCAATAACGCTGCACTCAAGTGATTTTCGTACAGGTGTTTTTTTTTTTCTTTTTCAGCATCACATATTGCAGATCCCAGACACACTCAACTTGTTTGTGACAGCTTCTTTCGTGGTAATTTTCAACCATTGTGTTCAAGTAAGCGAATTGCATTGAACTGGTTTTCGTGAAAAAAAAAGAAGTGATTAAATTGCTCAAAAGACTGCAGACATATGATCGAACACGGTATACAGTTTCTTAAGATCCCTGGAAAACTAAACCTATCGAGCGAATTTTTATATCGCATAAACGATTGAGAACGTCAAAACACATGTAGGTGTGATACTATGAACAAGCAGATAGACTGATGTTGACGTACGATTATTTCTAATATTAGATAAATTGCAAAGTAAACGTTCGTCGCCTATCTTCTCCACGAGCTCCCCCGTATGATGAAAAGCAACTGTTTTTTCTCTATTATGGATTCAAAGGACGATGCTTTTGGGGGGGGAGGGGGGAATCTGATAATTTTTTTACGCTGAGTATTTTTGTCATTTTCCAACATCCGTGATCATAAAAACACGCGCCTCTTATTACGAATGTTCCCCCGCTACTAGTAACAAAATTGAGTCCTCATACGTAATGGACCTTTAAACTCTCGTGGTGTCTTTGTCATCTACATACTCAATATGCCTCAGTTCTAACGCTGATTCCTGTGCGTCATCTTCACACGTATTCGGTACGCCGACGGTGAAAATGCTTCAAAACGTGCTGCAGAATTAACCGCAGAAGTTGTGCACATAATGATGTAATGGGATTAGGAAATGAGTATGAGTATCGGACTATATTTTACGGAGTAAGGTAAAAAAACGCGGATAAACGCGTCGAAAAACACGGATACAACGGATCCGCCAGGGCGCGGAGGGGAGAGCGGGCCTTACGTGGAGCGGTGAGTTGAAGCAACCTAATGGTGGCCGCGTCACGTGATTCAAAGATGGCCGCGCCCATGCGACGCAGGGTGTAAAGGTCTATAGAGGTCATCTTCGTCGAAGACACACCTTGTTGCAGAAAGTGTTTCCATTGAAACCGTGCGGTATACCCGAAGCCTGGAGAAACACACACACACGTGATTTGTATTTAAAAGTGAAGAGCATCTTCTGTAAAGCTTTGACTGAGCTTTCTGGTGGATTAGCTGTGGAACGCAAACATTAATTATTAACCCGCAGCGTAGCTATTTAAATAAAGTGTACGATCTCATTTGGTTGGCAGATGGTAGTGAGGCAAAATACAAGCTTATCACTCATTTAAAAGTTTGCATTTAAAATATGTTCGAATAGCCAAATCATATAACCTGTAGCCGGTCTCCATATTTATTGCAGCTTGATACATTTAGGAACTAATTCATGTATACGTTCGGTCAAAAATACAGTGATTTATTCCGTCAACTCTTAAAGGGGTCCTGCGAGGACTATTTTTGCTGTTTCTTTTTTTTTAATTTGCACCGAACCTGAGCGCACTAAACGTACGTAGTAACTTAATAAAACTTTTCTTTTCTCAAATTTCGCTTTATATTAAAAGTTATAGGCAAATTAAAATTACAAAAACACGCAAAAAATAACCTCCTTCATGACGTCCTTGGTCGCTTGAGTGGCCGTGAACTAGAGGAGGGGTAGTGAGCTCAGCGAGCGCTCACGGCTGCCGCACTCCGTGTCGACGGCTCGAGAGGGCGCCACTAAAGCATGTTCTGGATAGGCTGTCTGAAGCAGGCAGCCAGGGTGGGTCGCATTGCATTCGCTGCGCGATTAAACACTCATTCGGCATGACACTTCATTGGCCACAAACGACAGCAAACACGGGGTGAAGATCAGTTCAGAACGGGAGCCACTTCGCGCTGCCATACCGCCAAACGGCCGAAACGCAAGCCAAACCTTCTCACCGAAGGCCTTGGAAACGCTCGGAACCGATCGGATCCTCGAATCTATACGACCGCAGCGCCACCGCGTACATCCGGGACCTTTCCGCGTCGGCGCCTGAATGATCCCACTGCCTAACGTTACTTGAACACCTCAGTTGGGAAACTGCCATAGAGCCTGCTTTAAAAAAGTGGCTCCGATCCGTACTCGAGAACCTAGCTAAGGGCGATCGCAACGCCGCCATTTCTCCCGCAGCGTCCACTCCGGGAACCGCACGGCTGCACGTCGAGTCGGGCAAGGGCCGGTGGCGCCATCTCGCAGGGCCATCTCGCAGTAGCTATACAAAACAACTTTCATGTTTCAACTCGTCGCTAAAGGGTGGCGCTGTTATCGTATTTAGCTCGGTCTCGGTGGACGCCAGCAGTCCAAGTTTCAAGTGTGAGTTTCCCAACTGAGGGTTTTAGTAACGTTGCCACTACACCACCGATGGCCCCGAGTAGGACCGATTGGAGCGCTGCGATCGCTCGACCGTGACGTAGGATGGAGGATCACGTGATAAGGCCCGCTATTCCGCGTTGCTTTGGTCGGGGCCTTCGGAAGCCCTTCAATCGGTACTTTCGTATTTGTTCTGTGTTTGAAGCTTGATCAGTACAGGCGTCGATCGGCTTCGGCAGCTGTCGAGCTCAGGGAGCAATGGTAAGGTACTGTTCGGGGCCGCAATGCCGCAGTTACACGCGACCGACCCAAATATCAGCTACCACATCTACCCCAATGAGAAGCATTCCAATAGGATTCATAAAATGTGAACAGTCTCACCCTGCGTGGCAGTACCTTTCTCATACAGCTTCAGTATTATTTGAACAATCGGGTTAAAAATGTATGTACAAGTTGGCGTCACGCAATGCAAGTAGAGCTGAGTGCTAATAGACTTGAAACAGTAATTTACAGAAGGTAACAAGCCATAAAATTTCACTGACTATTTTAATGCAAACATCACTCACAGCTTAGTGGTATTTAAGCAACCAGCAGCTGCATAAATGTGAGAATGTTACGTGGTTTTATTTATTTTACTTTAAAGATTGAGCTGCACTCGTATTAGCAAGTAATATATTTATTTTTGTAACCTATCTGCTTATCTTGTAGGAGCCCAAATAAAACAATTATACAACTCTAATACACCTAGCTACAGAAAATATTTGCATAATCTTTCTTTACAAAAGAAAAACAGCGATGCTGTACACGAAATGTCATTGGCCTTTGAATGGTCAAATATTAGTTTATGATATTAAATGTTATCAACAAGCTCGTCGCTCGAAAATTCCGACATCGCAGAAAAGTTACAAAACCTGTGCTTCAAAAACGTATAAAAAAATTAGTTGCAGCGTATTGATTTTGCGACTCATGACTGGGGAAGCGAGCATGTTACCACTGAGCCACGAGAATTTGTTTTCTTTATTCCTGAGCTACGATAACAACGGGAGACGACCGATTATATTTGGAAAAAGGCGCTTCACTTCACCGTTCTTCGCAAATCGCAACCTCTAAAGGCCGGTTGAGACACTTGCGTTCATGAGTGCGTTTAACTGCGTTGTGTTGAGAACCGAAAGCGAGACACCGGCACATCTGTGCTTCGTATGAAGCGTGGAATCCAATTCAAGGAATCATGTTTGCACGCGATATAAGCAGCAAGAATGTCCTGGTTTCTCGCAGCCGAAACGCAGTCAAACGCAATCAAACGCAACTGTCTGAGTTGGTCTGAGTGCTCCAGTTGTTTCGCTCCGGCTCTGGCCACGAGCTCGATCGATTTCACAGCACGCTGGCCGGTGGGTACATACAACCTAACCAAGTAATGATACACGGCATGTTCCTTCACCCATGCTTTGCAGGAGCTCGATGTGTCACCGACGTTTCTTCCATCCAGCTCGTGCGGGTACGAAGTGAGTGGCGACGTTTGAAGTACGAATCCAATGAACGTGTAGCAATCATTATCCAGCTTCTTGATTCTACAGAACACGTGTCCCGCTTCAAGAACACTTTCGCCCTCAAGCAACAGGCGGGACATTTAGTGGGCCTTGTCCACGAACGCATTGATGCTGCTTACAGACAGCACAACTGAAAAGGGGTACACAGTTGTAACGTGGTGCCCGGTCGAATAGAAGTTAACAAAAACAAATTCGCCTACCTTCAACGGTAGGTCGCACTTCGTAAGCATTCATTGCGATACGCGAGACAGCCGCCGAAAACGACAAGTTCACCCGTATACCCTCCGCCGCGCCAGTCCACGCCGCCGCGCTTCCGTGCACTGACCGTTTCCCTGCTCGCCTGCAACCGGCTAACCGGCTCCCCGGAAGCCTTCGTACGGTAGCCGATTTAGGAACTCGACTGGGTCGAGCAGTGAAACGAAACATTGGGTTAAAGAAGCCTTAAACACCCGTAGTATTAAAAAAGTGAAGACCAAGACACTCCACCCTTGACGCAGAGTGCAGGAAACGGTCACGTGATCCCTCATCCTACGTCACGACGATAGGCCCGTCAGGTGGCGCCACGCCATGTTCTCGGGGCTAATTCTAGTAGGCTGGATCGCGGACCGCGGCCTCGGCAGCGGGGCGGAATGTCGCCACCGGCGGCCATTGATTGACACCACCAAATGCATGGTACTCAGACATGTACAGTCGCCGCGGGAGTTAATAGCTCCACGCGACGCGCGTCTTTTCCGAGGGGCGCTTGACCGTGGCTTGCGATGGAACCGAGATGACGTCGAGGAGTCCATGCGGAGTGGACGGTAAGCCGTCTCAATTCAAGGGAACCGTTGTTATCATCCGCCTGCGGGGTGCGTAGTTCGAATGAAAATGGGAGATGATTCCGCAAAGTCATCTTCCATTTTCATTCGAGCTACGCTCGACCCCTGCAGAAGATAAGAACGGTTCTTTTGAATCGAGACGGCTTCCCCGTCCCCTCCGCATAGACTCGCCCTGACGTCATCTCTAGTTCTATCGCAACCCACCAGTCAAGCGTTCCTCGGAAAAAGACGCGCGCTCGCTGGAGCTATTAACTCCCGCGGCAACTGTACGTAACGCGTTACAAGTAACGAGTTACTTGTACCTAGTTACTATCTTCGGTAACGAGTAACGTATTTAGTTACTCTTTCAGAAAAGGAACGAGTAACGGTATTTAGTTACTTTTAAGACCAAGTAACGAGTAACGGTATCTCGTTACTTTTGAGGAGTAACGTGTACAACACCTCTTAAACGGCCTTGTTTTTATTCTAGCCTGAGTATGTGTCTATTGCGACAAAGGCAGATGGAAAACCCGAAAAACAAATGAACAGTATGACAATACAGCAACGTATATCGCTGAACACATCAGTCGAACAGTTCGACTGACGTGTCCAGCGATAAACGTTGCTGTACTGAACTCTACAGCTGGGAATGTCCTTCACCCAGCGAGCACAATCAGGTTCGTTGGTTGAACTTTCTAGAAACGGGTACGGACCGAATGTAAACCCGGAGGTTGCAAACACGGGAAGGCACATAACCCATTACCCGTTGTCCTCAGTGAAGGCGCAGTTCCCTAAGATTCACCAGCTCTTGCTGAAGCACAACACTGCCGTTCCTTCGAGCGCGTCAGTAGAACGACGCTTCAGCGTCACCGGAAATGTATTTTCAAGGAAGCGGGGAAACATAACTGATGAAAACTTCGAGAGGCAGCTACTGCTTAAGTGCAACGACTATCTAAAAAGAAAACAATAAACCATGAAACAAAAACAGTTGTGTATTTGGTCGTCAAAGTAACGTGAAAAGTAACTCGTTACTTTTGAGGTAACTCACGCGTTCCTTTCGAGAATCGGTAACGAGTAACGTATTTAGTTACTTTTTGAGCGAGTAACGAGTAACGGTATTTAGTTACTTTTTGGGGGTAACGTGTACATGTCTGATGGTACTCTATGGGAAAAACTAGAAAAAGTGCCGTTTATCCCGTTTCTAAGCTGTTGTCGGCACTGAAACTTTTTGGTGCTTTTCGATAAGCCCGTCAAATAGCTTGCGTACAAACATTAAAACTGACAGCCCTCGCAGTTCTTATAAATAAATATTTTGTGGTCAAGAGTGACTCCGTTGGACGAAAGATGTAGTGCAGCTTGTGCAGCTCAATGAGGCGAGAGTTACCTAGAGTTACCGCGGAGTCGGTGGCGGTTCCGTTGAGTTGGGCTTAGCAGACGACAATCTAGAAATCTTTGCTACGCGGAATTCGCTCACTCCCGGAAAGCCGCTGTCGAGATGGAACTTCTTTGTCATGCATCAACCTCTTGGCTTCCCCGAGGACGGTCTCACTGAGCGGCAAGTTTCTTTGTTTACTCCACTACGAGAGCAAGCTTGCCAGCTCAGCCGTAGGTGCTCCGGTACGTTTGATTTTTTTAATCGGCGTTCGAACGTTTGACAAATACTGATTCGATCTCCAAACAGCCGACATAAGGATCGCAGCACACCGTAAAATACTCGCCTCTGAGCACAGCGTACATGCTTCAATATTCTTACTTTTGTGCGTTTCTCCCATAGACTTGCGTGTATTTCTTAGTGTTAATTAAGTAGGGAGGCTCTAGTGAGGGCGGGTGCAACTCAAAACCTGGAGAGCGTTTGCAATTTAATGGCGGCGCCTGAGGGAGATGATTCGGGAAATGATATGCGCCAATCGTTGTCTGCACGAGAGCAGACGTCCGCTCTGTTGCAACTCTGTTGCTCCATGCGCCTTTCCTCCTCCCTCCTCCCATTGCAAGCAACGAACGCCTTGGCGCAGCCTCTCTCGCTTCCTCCTCGCTCCGAGAATTACAAACGTCGAGAGGAGAAAGCAGGGTT
The DNA here is from genome assembly GCA_037355805.1 of Ixodes ricinus. NCBI lineage: Eukaryota > Metazoa > Arthropoda > Arachnida > Ixodida > Ixodidae > Ixodes > Ixodes ricinus. The sequence goes on from JAZHYW010063114.1 coordinate 27,360, forward strand.
GCCAGACAAGCAGCAACGTCCAAGATGGCGGAATATACCATTTTTCGCGTTAAGAATACTTAACCTATCGCAACAAAACTGGTGGCTATGGAAACGTAATCATTTATACCTTGTGCAAATTATTCAAGCACCTTACTGGGCTCTTATGACCTGAGTTAGGAAATAAAACGACCCTTTGCCCCATAGACCTTAAATGGCGTCCATGTCCCGTGATCCCCGATCTAGCAGTTGCACCCACCCTCGCTTGAGCCTCCCTAGAGTCAAGCAATGACCGGTGGCGACACCGACGGGCTCCGGATTCGCGATCCAGCCTACTACAATAGAGATCAGTGCACTACCCCTTTCTAGTATGCGCCGCCTTTTTCACCGCTTGGTGGCGGGTATGTCAACGGGTCCTTGTTTTCGTACTTTGTAAACTGCATTTGTTTCTTTTCTGATCTAAAATACTGAACAAATACTACTTTAATAGATATTTGAAACGTTTCGCGCAACTGATATTTTGTATTTAGACAAAAAAGAAGCTTTTAGCGGCTCTGACCAGTAGTAAGCCCAGGACCAGAGACTTCACATATCGCGCGCTTTCGGCACCGCGGGTCGCCCCCGTAGCTGGAGGAGGTTTCTGCGTCGTCCGGTTAAAATATGAGGCACTAATATTTAGTAACTCTCTCCATGCCCGCTGGCTTGTCCGACCTTCAAGAGACGTAGAAACCGCAAAAAAAGGAAGACGCTGAAGTATGATTGCAGGGCCCCTTTAACATTGTTTCATATAATCTTGTATAATCACGTGATGTCAGCATTATTTTTTCTTAAGTTGACATAATTCTGAGGCAAGCTCGGTCAAAGTTTGAACCAGTTTTCAATGTCCCTGCACATTAATCAGAGCTGATATTAAAGCGCCACCTCTAAAAAGCATTCTGGTAATATATTCATCGAAGGGATTATGAAAGCCATGTTGAATCAGTTATTTTCGACACGCTTTCACCGCAAGACGGCGGCTTCAAACATTTACCCCGAAATACCGCAAGTAAACATTCCAAAAAGTAGGTTTGGTCGGCGGTTTTATGAGGTCAGCTTGTGAAGAAACCGCAAATATACAAACTGTCAGGCTTGTTATCGCGAAGCGTCAAGTCGAAGTGCGAAGGCTTTGCAACACAGCTTGGCGGTTTCACCAACCAAAAATGATACAGTCTTAAGCTGCGATTTGTAAATTTATATATATATATATATATATATATATATATATATATATATATATATATATATATATATATATATATATATATATATATATATATATATTATATAACTAGTCATACAAACGCTACATTTTATTTTTTACATATTTTCGAGGATGTTGAACCTCGTCGCGGCGGCGAATAGATGCGCATACTTACAAAACTCAAGAAGAGAGACTGAAGCCTCAATCTCGTATAAAATTCTTGAGTATATATCTTCCTCCTAAACCGCTCACCTTTTCTTTTTTTTTCCCATATCTTTCTGTTTTTAATGTTCAGAAACATTCGTGCGTTGCGTCTTCTTTCCTCCTTTCTCGGCAAAACGCTGTAAAAATATATTAAGACTGCGAGTTGGGCTAGTTGTTTCCGATACATGCTGGGAAATACGCCAAAAAAGACGATGACAGAGAAGAGAGGCACACAGGACAGGGCGTAACTTGCAACTGAATCTTAATAGTACAAACACATAAAAAGATTAAAACCGCACATGCGCACAAAGGATGCATTTAGATTTTAATTTTAAACAGAAGACAGACGTCATTGGTGGGTGTCTGAAGCTTGGCTGATAAAAGCCTGCCTCTTATCAGAGAGGCCGATAGATGGAGCGCTGATAGAGACATTCGAACCAGACTTGTACACGTTACTGAAAAAACGTAAGGAATTACATTTTCAATTACCCATGGCCAAATGTAAACTAATTACAGTTACAATTACACTTCCATAAAAGTAAGTGACCGTTACTTCAAAAAAGTAATCCGTTACTTTCGCGGCGTTACTTTCAACCTTACTGCCCTATGGTAAGAAATAAGACAAAAGTGTTATGGAAGCGTTTATTGTTGCCGCAACTCTCACTTTTGTGACCTTGAGCAACACCTGGCTCTCAAAAAGTCTCATCGGACATCTTACCTCGTTTCTATGTCAAGATGTCGTCCGCCGCACTAAACACCTTTTCAATCCACCTTTTTCCAAACAGGTGCTGCCACCTGGACGCGCGACTGAGTGGCTAGAAAACAACGCGTTCGCAAGGCCTTCCCTACCCGCTCGACACCCAAAACGTCAGCTAGATTATGTTGGCCCATTGAGACGCTGTGTCCTAACTACGGCTCCGCCAAACTTCGCTTTTCTCCCCAGTGTAGATTATCTTGGTCCCTGAAGTTGATACAAAGAAGTCATCTTCTCTCTCTCTCTCGGCCAGAAGGAAGCAAAGAAAGAGTGAAGAGACGAAAAAGAAAAGACGCGCACAAATCCGCTATAGCAGTAACTTGCTCTTTGTTTTTTTTTGAAGGAGACATTTTGACTTCTGGAGTTTGCCGTTTGCTTTTTACTTTGTTCTGGGCGAGCAAGCTGGCGAGTTAGGTGTCGTGAAGAGAGGCTTTCAGCCTCTGATGAATGCCAGGCCTTGCGTTTTGTAAATGCAGGTGACAGCGTGATTCCGGTAAAAATTACCTTACAAAAAAACTATATGTATTTTTTGCGATCTTTTTTGTTAATATTTGAAGTTTCCTCATTTTTCCTCCGGGAATGAAAACAAAAATGTAACAGATTACAACCATTCCTTTACGTAAAAAGTAACGAAATTCTTTTACAATTACTTTCTAAAATATGTAATTATTCCCTTATAAAGTGACAAATGTAAGGGATCATAAGTAATTTCGGTACTTGTAACGGATTACGTACAAGTCTGATTCGAACCATGGGCTCTTATCATGAATCCCTCGTGTATTTCACGCTCCAGTTGCGTATTGAATCTCCCCAGAACCTTAGTTCTGTAGAACTCCGGTCGGCATTCACATCTATCGTAGTGTACAGCCAAATGGCCAGACGGGGAGTGCCTGGTGGCAGCTGAGTGCTCTCTAATTCTATCATTGGTGAACCTCCCCGTCTGGCCCACGTAAACCCTACCGCATGACAGGGGAATTTCATAGGTGACCCCATGGCGCACTCACGAAACACATGGTGAATTCCACTGCTAGATCCGGTGCGCTTTCCAAAATTCGCGAGGGAGGCAAAATTTCGCTCCGTGGGACCAGCTCCAAATCGACGAGCGCAAGATGAACTTGCATTTTTGGAACGACCCGCCCGAGATGGTCGCCGTTAAAAATGGCCGCTGCTCGTACTTGGCAAGCTGGACAAGCAGACCAACGCCTCAGCCGACTGAGCTTTTTGATGACCAGTCACAACTGTCACTGTTTAGCTGCAGAAATAGCACGCGACACAGGCAGGTCTGAAAAAAAGTTCGAGGATACCTAATCACTCTTATCAGTTGGGAATGCTAAAGCATGAATGTCGTTCTTCCGCTCCGTTATTTCTTCCGTGGCGTATTTGCGTCGACGGCCACGTTTCACTACTGCCGACGTGGCGGCCGACGGTCGAGCGCGCGCTCTCGTGAGCCGCGCTGAGCTCGGCTGTACAACTTCCTCCGAGTTCGCCCGAGCAGGCTCTGTGGCCTGGCGGCCAGACCGGCACCGCCGCACCTCACCGGGCCGCTGGCGTGCACTGCGCCGCCATGGAGACGGCTTCTCTGGTGGCGGTTTTCGGAACCACGCCGCACGAGAGCCAGTGGGAGCCTCGTTCCTTGATGACGCACGCCAGCCAATGGGAGCATAATCCATCAGGGATTTGGCTTCATTGCGCTCCTTTTGGAGAGGTGAATTCAGCTGTCGTTTTGCGTGGCTTTTGCGCGGCTACAAAGCTGGGATGCTTCAGATCGCGGCTTCACTTCGCTCCTTTGGGACAGGGGAATTTTTATTTATTTATTTATTGATACTGTCGGCCCTTTACAAGGCCTTTACAGGAGTGGTAATACATACAAGATGTAAAAGAACAATCATGCACTGACACTTCAAAAAGTGATTCACCCGGAGGAATAAAAAGCAAAAGAAATACATTCAAAACACAAAGTCGCGGCACATTATCAAGCACTATACTCTTTACATTTTTAACAAAATCACAGACATTTGTCATAGTGATGACGGAATTCGGGAGTTGGTTCTATTTAGCTGCCATTTCGCGGTTGATGACGTCGGCTCGCTTCATGGAACCGTTGATGCTTTCGCATTCAAAACTTTAAAAGGCACGTTGAAAGCTCGGAGTAAACATCATCAAGGGAGCTATGCATGCAAGACGGCGGGACGAAACAAGGGCGGTTGCCATTTCATAGGCACCAAGCGTGTAATTTGATCCGAATCCTCGCCGAGCGCGGATGCTGCACTCGGTAATTGGTACGAGAGCCGAGGTCACGCTGAGCGAGGAAAGCATCCCTTGTGTCCAATGCAACCTCAGGGTGCATGCCCTAACAAAGGCGAGCACTCCCTTAAAAAGTTTTGAAACAAGGCAAAAAAAGAGCTGCACAACCCAGGCATCCTGGGGTCAATCCCCACCCATGCCCGTCCCCAGGCTGCAGTGGGATACTGACAGCTTTGGGTCTTTAACGTGCCTACGCAGTAGTAATACACGATTGTACACTTGTACAATCGTGTATTGCTAGTGCATAAGCACGTTAAAGACCAAAAAGTTGTCAGTACCACTGCAGCCTGGGGTCCTTCACACGTATACGGTCGGGTAGAACGACCGCGTACGTATTATACACCACTGTTTATTAACTTGAACACATACACACAGCGCATTTATGATTATTTTAAAAATAGCGGGACATTTCAAAAGCTCCAGTGATAAACACGACCGGCCGTAACGGCAGATCGTGCCTCCGATTCTGCACATGGTCGGTTTCTGGCGCTTTCCTTCTGCGATACTTAATGAAATAGAAATAGGTGAAGGTGATAACATGCAGCCGGCTATCGTCCGCTGTCGCACGTCGGCGTCGCTCTCCATCCGCGCCTTTCGCCGACCAAGTGCATCGAGAGGAAATCGGTGAACTTCCGTTGGGAAAAAAACTAAGGTTACTAGGGAGTTTTCGTAAGACCGCTTTTGCCGTCCCGCGACGTTCTCCGCAACCCGCTACGGTACCCGGAACTCTACAGTCAAGGCAATGGGCGCGCAGGCGCAGTAGCTGCTTCTTCGTTGCAGAAGGCTTAGCGGAGGTGGAAGCGATTGAGTCAAGCCGCGGATTGTTAAATGATCGCTAACGATGGCGCCGCTCGCGCGCTAGTGGCCAGCGATCGACTGAGGTAGTGTACATCACCACCCATATGGTCGGTGCTGTGTCGCGGAATGTCGTGGTAACTGCGATAACGGGCCGAAAGTACGAGTGTTCTCGTTTCCGTTCAATTTAGCGCATAGCAGTACCACGTCTTAATGGCGTGCATAACATTTAAGGCAAAGATAGGGTTTCATTTGTCACTTTCAATCTCCCATGGTAACACTTCCTTTCGACAGATTTGCTTTGGCTACAGTTTTGGCCCGCTAAACTAACTTTTGCTAAACGTACGCGAGGCGTAAAGGCTTCATGATATATCTGCCATCGTAAAAATGGAAGTGAGGCAAAAAAATAATGAATATTTAGTATTATGTAATTTTGGAGGGAAGCGAGGGAAATTTTAGCAAAAATAAGGATAGTTCAGTTGTTCGCTAGAGAAATTTTGAATTTTCGTGTTGGCAGCCCTGGTGTATTCATACGGCAGATATTAAAGGGAACCAGCGTTCGTGAAGCAGAAGATGCGCTTATCACGTGACCTTGACGTCATTACGAAGAGACCCGCAGGTCCGCAGTTAGTCCGCTGACCTGGCTCTAAATCCCATGGTTACCGTCCACCGGAAGTGAGGACTGCGAGTCCGAGCTTGTAGCTTAGGCTGCTGCTTCCACTGCACGTCCTACCAAACAAGATCAGTACCTCTCAGAGTTGCGACCTTGCGCCCAAAACTTTCGCTGCACTCCAGGCTAAAAAAAAAAAAAATTTTAAAGACGTTTACAATTCTTTGTAATGCCGAATTGGAGCGCAGCTCTTCAGGAGGAAGAGGGGAGAGTACGGTGGGGAGGGTATGCCCCTCCTTCCCCTCCGTGCCCTCCCCTCATCCTCGCTTGCTGTCCTCCCATTGAGAGGAAACTTTTCGCTAAATTTCCCGCTAAATCCTTTTGCTAAATTTTCTCGCTAAATTTAGTGCGAAAATACAAACTTTCCCCCGCTAAATTTAGCGGGGACATTTTCCCGCTAAATATAGCGAGAAAAGTTAGCGAACATTTTCCCGCTAAATTTAGCGAGAAAAGTTAGCGAACATTTTCCCGCTAAATTTAGTGGGGAAACTGAATTGGTGTTGAGGTCACGTGTCGTAAATTTTCCCGCTAAATTTAGCGGGGCAATTTTTCCACTAAACTTAGTGGTGAAATTTTTCTCACTAAATTTAGGGGGGTTAAGTATCCCCGCTCAATTTAGCGGGAAAAATTAGCTGAAATATTCACCCGCTAAATTTAGCGGAAAATTTTTTTCACCAAAATTTAATGTTGTTGTTTTTTTTTGTTTTTTTTATATAATGGAACGCGTTTGGTTACGCCGACGCCGACTCCGACAGCGACGGCGCTCAACCCGGAAACGGGCGCCTACTCCGTGTTACTAGTTGTGTGCAGTGCAGGCGAAGGCAATGCCAGGCGAAGAGAGAAAGGGCGAGCACTAGGAACGTGGGATGGGAGAGGAGGGCACTTCTCTTGGCATTTCCGGGACAGGAGAGCGCCGCGAACAGCTTTATTCGGTATTCAGAATGGGGAGGGAACGAGTGCCTGTATCTTCCACTGCATTGCCAAGGCGGTTTCTCTTTTCCTCCACAGCCCTCCTAGTCCTTTGCCTTTCTCCCCTCGCCTGTACTGCACGCAACAAGCGCTCTCAAACAAACCACCAGGCAGCGCAAGTGACAATGAATTTATCATCTGGCCAATCTGCCAGTAAGAAGACAAAGATGAAGGGCCCTAGCGATAAAACAGCGTTCTTTCTAATTCACTCGTTGGAGAATTGCTTCAACCGTAGTGGCTCCTATACACCAACTCATGTTTACAAACAAACCCGAGCGCCCCTAGCGGCGGCCACTGACGCCGCGCATGCGCGATGGGGGTGTGGACAAGAAGCTCGGGGTCGCCCATAAACAAACCACCGGAATGTAATGTTGTCGGCGTCGGTGTGAGTCCCAGTGCTCTTTTTCGCGTTGGAATTGTTGCTTCTACGTCTTCCTGGCAATGTCTGACGGCTTTAGTGGCCTCGGTGAAATTAACGAGACTCGCTACACCGCAAAACACCGCGTGAATGATGTGACATTGAAAACATCGCGTGGACGCCGCAGAATGGACGCTAAAGCCTGGTTCACATGGTGAGCTTCCGCTCGGTATTTTCAGTCATGACGTCGCTCGGGCTGCAAAAGCCTGAACCGTAGCTTAGATGTCAACGTCGTTACTGAAAATCGCAAGCAGAATCGGACCGAGTGAATCAGGCATAACAAGTCGGTGATGGCCACTGGTAACAATTATCAATATTTCCTTATATCTACTGTTTACACCAAGCCTATCTTACCCGAAGCAAACTTTAAACTTTCAAACTTTAACGAATTTTGAGGTCTGCACTTCTTATCGCAATTACCAAGTCAACGTTTGGTCTACGGACCGATGTTGTTTGAACGAGCAGACGACAAGCAGAAACGTTTGAGAGAGCAGACGACAGCTCGAACGATGAGGCGTCTGTTTGAACGTGATGACGCACTGAACGTAGTCCGCAGGTGGTCCGTGCAACTTGACGGTTTTCCCGCGTTCATGTTGGAACAAAACAAATAAATCTGACGACCAGAAGTATTCGTGAATTTAATACAAAGTGCTTCCCGCCCAAGCAATCGTGGTCAGACGGCGTCAAAACGTCGTCGGACCGCGTTTTCATGCGCAAAACGCATGAAAACTGACCTTCAAACCTTTCCCTACTCTTTTGGTAAAGCCCCAGTCGCGGCGGTTCAACGAGAAGGCAGTTTTTCGTCCTGTTTCTTCCAAAACAACGCAGGAATGCATGTCTCACATGGGGCCTTCCGCCCACAGCCCCAGACCGGAGGTGCGCCCGACGCGCCACCAAGGCGCCGTGACATAACAGAGATGAGTTGGTGTATAGGGTGTTTGCGCCGACGTCATGTCGTCCACCATTTTGTTGTCATGAGCTGTCTGGCGCCAGCTGAAGGCAAGCACTCCGAAGATTCACATCATATCCTCAAATTGGTAGTGCACAAAAAGCTTATGTTTCAATCACGCTGACATCTAACAACAAAATGGCGGTTTGACGTCGCGTGAAAACGCCCTATACCATCAGTACCGAAACAGCGATATAAAATGCCATCTTTGGCATCAGAAAAAAAATGCAGTGCCTGCTTCTGCTGGTATGGCCCTTGCATGGAAAGTGAGATCATTGAAAGCTGCCTGAATCATGTGAAGCGCGCAGTTCTATTTACCCGGTTATATATGTCTCATATTCCAAAAAGGTGAAACGTTGTCGAAGAAAAAAAAAGGACTCATCTTTAGGTTACAACAGGAAAAGGCGGGAAAAAATGGCCGAGTTTCTGAGGCCGAGTACGGTATTCGGAGGTTCTACCGCAGCCTCCAATTCGTAGGGCACAACAAACAGCATGTGCTTCCCCGGGCATGCACAAAAATCTACCGAGAAAATGAGGATCCTTATGCCGTGAGTAACCCATGGGCGATTAAATGACTCCTTATTTTACGTTGACTAGTGTTCCCGGTCTCTTTCAATCGATGGAATCCACTGACTCATGTGCGATACGATTCTGCCAATGCATAGTTATAAGCTTTGCGCAGCACCGCTGTCTTTAAACCCGGCCATGACGACGCTCCCCTATTTCGACACTTGTTCGCTCGGGTAGGCCACGTTTTACTGAAATGCGAAGTGGACGCCGAGTGAAGCTGTTAACGCTAGTAATTGTCATCCACGTCTTGCATCGGAGTCACGCTCCATCGAGGCGACAAAGTGTAAATCAGCATGAACAATCATAAACGTTGCCTTGGTTAATGTAAAGGCATAAAGACGTGTCGGAAACACATTTAGCAGCTGGTTTGGTGGAATAACTGGCGGCAAAGGGGCTCATGATTGTTAAAAAACACGGCAATAAGTCATGCATATCTTTTTACTTTACAGCTATCCTGCAAAAAACAGAGTTGGGATTTATTGTGGCTGAGACGACAGGATCCTGTATTGAAACATCTTACACACATCATGCGCAGCAAGGCCTGATTGTGGAACCATCAGGTTTGACTGGGAAGTGCCCAAATAGAAAGTGAATTGGAGACAAATACGCAGCCTCCGGGTGGAACTTTCATAGCGCTCAATAAAATTACCGAAAGCTTTGCGAAGATGTTTAACCATTTGGTCGGTAATTTTTAAAGAATAATGGCGGACCACATCTAAAAATTAAAGGACAGAAATTTTATTCGGTGCCACATAGAAGTGTGCAACTAACTGAATGTCACCTAGTCCATTCAAAAATAAATAGCCATGCATCCTACACCGCCTTAAAAACATAATGCTCCGCAAGTGATAAACATGTTTAGGAATAAGAATTATAGATTACAAAGTCAAACCGATTTCACAGCATTTTCTTCTTGAACACATTGAACATTTTTCGCAGTTAGTATTTGCCTGTTTAATTTATAAATAATTTAAATCAAAATAAACATAATTTTCAGAACGCGAGATAAATAATCCTCTGATGTATCGAAACAGAAAGAGGAATATAAGCACATTAACTTTTTACCAAAATAAAATGTATATTCCACGTTTCACTACTACTCTTGATAGCCATAAATGACCATACGATTTCGCGTTGTCGTAGTGGCACTTAGTTACATCTGGCTTGTAGATTGCATACATATGTATTATGATATAGTTTGGGGCTTTTAGATAAGTACTTCTGCCTTCTGTATTTAATACATTTTGAACTGGCGTTTGTTTTCGTCAAGGTCGGTTCCTGTTTTGAAATGTTGAGAACTGTGTCTGAATTTTGCAATAAACAAGGCCGCAAAACATCGTCGATTTTTCAAGTTTGTTCACATGCGGAAGGGACGAAGACAGTAATTACAAAAAAAAAGCATATAAACACAGTCAGTTCAGTAATATGCCAATGTGTCAACCGTTACACAAAACACAATCAAGTAATGCTTCAGTTAACTCCGTTTCACCTTATGTTGTATTGCAGAGAAGGCTAGAAGCGCGAGCTCATAGCGTTGGGAGCTGCTCTTAACGCACGAGAGCTTGTGCCGCCGAGATGTGCCCTAGAGCAAGGAGCTCGCGCTTGTAGCCTTTCCTGCGGTACATCATAAGGTAAAGCAGAGAATATACAGGGCCTTTTCAACAATCATTGAGCCAACATATAGACCCGATCTCACCAGCCAGTTTGACTACGCCACCGCTGCCGCAATGCATCGAGGGAACTTTAGTCTTTTTGCACGTGCGACAACCTCGCTGGAGCACTGCGCGCGTAAAGCACGAGAAGGCACGAGCCCTCGCGTGCACGGCCGTCTGCCTCCTGAGAACTAAAGTTATGGCGGCGTCACGCATGCGCCAAACGCTTGGTGAGATCGGTCTATTGTTGGCATCTCCTAACTGACATCCCGCTCAACTAAGTTGCCCGGTGTTACCAGAGTCGCTAAACTCGTCAAACACAACTTTCTTTGTGTTATGACTTAGAGGGCGGAGGAGCCAAAAATTGCCGAGAAGTTTTCGTTTCTCACAAACCCGCATACTTGTGTATCTTCGTGACGCTTTTGATTGAAGGGGCGAAAAATCCCTACCCCTCCCTAGGCGCCGGACAAGAGCAGCACGAGAGAGCGCGCGGAGACAGCCGTGGTTCATACGTGTGACGTCACGGCAAAGATCATCAGCTGCGACCGACATGTTTGGTTGTCTCTATGATGGAGGTTTGGGTTATCACATTCTAAAATCAACACCGTCGAAGTTGATAGTCTGATATCGTTCTTATTTCCGCCAATGAAGCAACATTTACTAAAAAGCGTCCCTGTCGTTCCTTTTATTTATTTCGGCCTTTGATCAAAGTGTAGCCCGACGTGGCTAGGTCACAACCAGCCGAGTAGCATTGTCCACTTTCGAACGGATTTCGCTTCCGGGCAGTTGTCTCCCCATCGGTGGGATAAAATCATTTTATGGTAGACTTTCAAAGATTAGCCAAACTGGGATTAATTTAGCGTTCTTAAACGGAAATAAGAGTCATGTAAGGTTGTCAATAGAGAGTTATAGTAGACCGTTTTCGCTCGCCCGGTCCGCTCTGGGGACCGGGCGAAGATAACCTTTAACATAACCTGCATAACATTTAAGGCAAAGATAGGGTTTCATTTGTCACTTTCAATCTCCCATGGTAACACTTCCTTTCGACAGATTTGCTTTGGCCACAGTTTTGGCCCGATAAACTAACTTTTGCTAAACGTACGCGAGGCGTAAAGGCTACATGATATATCTGCCATCGTAAAAATGGAAGTGAGGCAAAAAAAAATAATGAATATTTAGTATTATGTAATTTTGGAGGCAAGCGAATGAAATTTTAGCAAAATAGGGATAGTTCAGGTGTTCGCCAGAGAAATTTTGAATTTCCGTGTTGGCAGCCCTGGTGTATTCATACGGCAGACGAATAAAGGGAACCAGGTTCGTGAACCAGAGAGATGCGCTTATCACGTGACCTTGACGTCATTACGAAGAAGCCCGCAGGTCCGCGGTTAGTCCGCTGACCTGGCTCTAAATCCCATGGTTACCGTCCACCGAAGTGAGGACTGCGACTCCGAGCTCGTAGCTTAGGTTGCTGCTTTCGCTGCACGTCCTACCAAACAAGATCAGTACCTTTCAGAGTTGTGACCTTGCGACCATAACTTTCGCTGCACTCCAAGCTTAAAAAAAAGAAACTTAAAGACGTTTACAATTCTTTGTAATGCCGAATTAGAGCGCAGCTCTTCAGGAGGAAAAGGGGAGAGTACGGAGGGGAGGGTATGCTGCTCCTTCCCTCCGTGCCCTCCCCTCATCCTCGCCTGCTGTCCTCCCATTGAGAGGAAACTTTTCGCTAAATTTCCCGCTAAAAGCTTTTGCTAAAGTTTTTCTCTAAATTTAGTGCGAAATTACAAACTTTCCCCGCTAAATTTAGCGGGGACATTTTCCCGCTAAATTTAGCGAGAAAAGTTAGCGAATATTTTCCTGCTAAATTTAGCGAGAAAAGTTAGCGAACATTTTCCCGCTAAATTTAGTGGGGAAACTGAATTTGTGTTGAGGTCACGTGACGTAAATTTTCCCGCTAAATTTAGCGGGGAAATTTTTCCACTAAACTTGAAATTTTTCTGCTAAATTTAGGGGGGTTAAGTGTCCCCGCTCAATTTAGCGGGCAAAATTAGCATTAGCGGAAAATTTTTTTTCGCCAAAATTAAATGTTTTTTTTTTTTTTTTTTTTTTATAATGGAACGCGTTTGGTTACGCCGACACCGACTCCGACAGCGACGGCGCTCAACCCGGAAACGGGCGCCTACTCCGTGTTACTAGTTGTGTGCAGTGCAGGCGAAGGCAATGCCAGGCGAAGAGAGAAAGGGCGAGCACTAGGAACGTGGGATGGGAGAGGAGGGCACTTCTCTTGGCATTTCCGGAACAGGAGCGCGCCACGAACAGCTTTATTCGGTATTCAGAATGGGGGAGGGAACGAGTGCCTGTATCTTCCACTGCATTGCCAAGGCGGTTTCTCTTTTCTTCCACAGCCCTCCTAGTCCTTTGCCTTTCTCCCTCGCCTGTACTGCACGCAACAAGCGCTCTCAAACAAACCACCAGGCAGCGCAAGTGACAATGAATTTATCGTCTGGCCAATCTGCCAGTACCGAAGACAAAGATGAAGGGCCCTAGCGATAAAACAGCGTTCTTTCTCATTTACTCGTAGGAGAATTGCTTCAACTGTAGTGGCTCCTATACACCAACTCATGTTTACAAACAAACCGGAGCGCCTCTAGCGGCCACCACCGACGCCGCGCATGCGCGATGGGGGTGTGGGCAAGAAGCTCGGGGTCGCCCATAAACAAACCACTGGAATGGGATGTTGCCGGCGTCGGTGTGAGTCCCCTTGCTCTTTTTCGCGTTGGAATTGTTGATTCTACGTCTTCCTGGCAATGTCTGACTGCTTTAGTGGCCTCGGTGAAATTAACGAGGCTCGCTACACGCAAAACACCGCGTGAATGATGTGACATTCAAAACATCGCATGGACGCCGCAGAATGGACGCTAGAGCCTGGTTCACATGGTGAGCTTCCGCTCGCTATTTTCAGTCATGACGTCGCTCGGGCTGCAAAAGCCTGAACCGTAGCTTAGATGTCGACGTCGTTACTGAAAATCGCAAGCAGAATCGGACCGAGTGAATCAGACATAACAAGTCGGTGATGGCCACTGGTCACAATTATCAACATTTCCTTATATCTACTGTTTACACCAAGCCTATCTTACCCGAAGCAACCTTTAAACTTTCAAACTTTAACGAATTTTGAGGTCTGCACTTCTTATCGCAATTACCAAGTCAACGTTTGGTCTACGGACCGCTGTCGTTTGAACGAGCAGACGACAAGCAGAAACGTTTGAGAGAGCAGACGACAGCTCGAACGATGTGGCGTCTGTTTGAACGTGATGACGCACTGAACGTAGTCCGCAGGTGGTCCGTGCAACTTGATGGTTTTCCCGCGTTCATGTTGGAACAAAACAAATAAATCTGACGACCAGAAGTATCCGTGAATTTAATACAAAGTGCTTCCCGCCCAAGCAATCGTGGTCCGACGGCGTCAAAACGTCGTCGGACCGCGTTTTCACGCGCAAAACGCGTGAAAACTGACCTTCAAGCCTTTCCCGACCCTTTTGGTAAAGCCCCAGTCGCGGCGGTTCGACGAGAAGGCAGGTTTTCGTCCGGTTTCTTCCAAAACAAAGCAGGAATGCACGTCTCACATGGGGACATCCGCCCACACCCCCAGACCGGAAATGCGCCCGACGCGTCACCACCCAGCCGTGACGTAACAGAGTTGAGTTGGTGTATAGGGTGTGTGCGCCGACGTTATTTCGTCCACCATTTTGTTGTCATGAGCTGTCTGGCGCCAGCTGAAGGCAAGCACTCCGAAGATTCACATGATAGCCTCGAATTGGTAGTGCACAAAAGCTTATGTTTCAACCACGCTGACATCTAACAACAAAATGGCGGTTTGACGTCACGTGAAAACGCCCTATACCATCAGTACCGAAACAGCGATATAAAATGCCATCTCTGGCATCAGCAAAAAACTTCAGTGCCTGCTTCTGCTGGTATGGCCCTTGCATGGAAGGTGAGATCATTGAAAGCTGCCTGATAATGTGAAGCGCGCAGTTCTATTTACCCGGTTATATTTGTCTCATATTCCAAAAAAGTGAAACGTTGTCGAAGAAAAAAAAGCGCATCTTTAGGTTACAACAGGAAAAGGCGGGAAAAAATGGCCAAGTTGCTGAGGCCGAGTACGGCATTCGGAGGTTCTACCGCAGCCTCCAGTTCGTAGGGAACATCAAAAAGCATGTGCTTTCCCGGGCATGCACAGAAATCTACCAAGAAAATGAGGATCCTTATGCCGTGAGTAACCCATGGGCGATCAAATGACTCCTTATTTTACGTTGACGAGTGTTTCCGTTCTCTTACAATTGATGGAACCCATTCACTCATGTGCGATACGATTTTGCCGATGTCTAGCATAATTATAAGCTTTGCGCAGCATCCGCTGTCTTTGAGCCCGGCCATGACGACGCTCTGCATATTTCGGCACTTGTTCGCTCGAAAATCAAATTTGGGGGTCTTACCTGCCAAACCAATGACGGGCATCTGGCACGCCCCAGTGGAGGACTGAGGATTAATTTGGACCACCTGGGGATCTTTTGACGTGCAACCGAAAGCTCGATTACACGGCGCCTTCTCCGCAATATGCCTCCGTCATATTGCGGGCACCTCGGCCGGGATTCGAACCCGCCACATGGGGACTTGTTCGCTCGGGTAGGTCACGTTTTACTGAATTACGAAGTAGACGCCGAGTGAAGCTGTTAACGCTAGTTATTGTCATCCGCGTCTTGCACCGAAGTCACGCTCCATCGAGGCGACAAAGTTAAAATGAGCATGTACAATCATAAACGTTGACTTTGTGGGAATTCGCGTACCGCCGCCGATACGCCGTTCCCCACGTGGTCCGTCAACAACCCGAGTCCAGCCTGGTTCTTTCACGGGAGCGGAATTCCGCTCCCCGTTTATTGGTACATAAAAACACAACGCTACAAAACGCTCAATCTATACTACAAACACACGCGACATTACTCAAATATTTACAAACGTCCGTTAAGCCTAAAGCTTAACACAAAGAGGGCCCCTAGGCCTCGTGTCCCGCTATTGCCCGAGAGCAGTTGCTAGCACTCGCCTTTCTTGAGCGCCGGCCGGAATCCTCAGAGACTCTTGCCTCCGGGTTACCCCACTAGTTCGACCGATGGGCGAGGAGGTTTTCTCCTCGCCCGCCAAGGGGCGCCTGCAGCGCCATCCAGTGGCTAGGAGAGAAAGCGGAACGTCGGGAGCCGAATTCGAGATCCCGATCGACCCCGTGGCGACACGACCATGTGATCGTGTCTGAGGCGAGGCAACTAAATAGCTGCCTAGCGGCCAAGACGGCTAAATGGTTTGATAGGCGCCCTCGTGAATGCACGGTGCAGTGTTGCCAGATTGGGCTATATATAGCCAAATTGGGCTACATTTTTTTCTAGTTGGCGTCAAAATTTCGTGGTTGGCTATGTGGCTATTTTGGGCTATTTCTAAGAATGCGGCGAACTTTTGTCGAACCTCAGGTTCGACGCCGAACTTTGAGGTTCGGCTAGTTAATTTTCGAACTTTTAATCAGTATCGAAACAAAAATGTGTCTCTTTTGGCTAGTCGAGAGGAGGGAGACGTAGGAGAAAGGCTTCAAACTTCTACAAACTTCGGGGTTTTCACATTACGCAGTGAAGCAATGCTTGCAGAGTTCAATCGGTCTCCCTACAGCGCAATGGAGCAAACCAAACAGATTGCACTATTACCACAGGCCCGGTAGCGCGCCTTCAACCCGGACGCATATGGCTCCGCTCGGACGTAGACTGAACTCTCCAAATGCTGCTTTGGTGCCCATTGTGAGAATCCTTAGGCACCCAGGTTTGTAAAAATGAGAAGTCCGCAGTTTCACCGCTAAAGAATTGACTACCTTCCAGTCGTTGGCCACCCCAAGTAAGGACAACACAATCAGAAATAGCGTGAACATGAATGGGTGACACTAATATTCTTTACAAAGAAAAAGAGACGGGGGTGGGAGATATTAGTAAGGGCCTGAGATATTGGGGTTCTGGTTTGAAACACCCAGTGTTATGACTGTTCTGCTTCTGTATTTTGTTCTTTTATTGTATGATCATATCTCCCGGGCTTCACAATACAGCTGTCTTTGTGTGTTTTGTACTTCTGAAAACCTACGAACGAAGGGCCAGTTTTGTACCAATATTCATCCTTCGGAAGCTTTTCTTGAAAAATTCACAAGTAACATAATGTACACAAAAGGTGGTGCATATGAGGGTTGAAACAGAGATTGTACCATGTATTGTATGAGTGTGAGAAATTGTCAATATAAGGCTTAAAATTCATTTTTTTAGTCTTGGCTATTTTGGGCTATATTTTTTTTACGGCTTTGGCTATATTTGGGCTATACCTCCCAGTCGTTTGGCGGTTTTTTGGTGGGACCATCTGGCAACACTGGCACGGTGCGCCATACTCCCTCTCCTAAAAATCGAAGTACGCCGGGATTCAGACGTACGGCTAGGCTGCTCGGGAACACCGTCGCTTTGTTTGGCCTGGAAACCCCCCACACGCACACCCACACCACTGGTCCCATGGGTCGTCCTCACTGAGGTCCATCAGTTCGCCTGAGGCCTGGGGTTCGTGGCCACCGCACACCTCCCAGTAGACTGTGTCGACTTCGGTTTGGCGGCGGCCTCCGGGGCAACGGGGTCCTTGAACAGTGTGCCTGGCCACCATGAGACTGGCCCACCATGGAGTGGTTGTGACCCAGCTGCGACTGCCCTCCCGGAACGATGCGGGCTGGAAGTCCAATTTCACTGAGAACTGCACCCGGCGTCTTGCGTGACGTCGCGGACGTCCCACGAGGCTCCCCGAGCTGTGGTTCCGGCCGGGGAATACGCTGTCCGAAGACGAGGAGTTCAGCCCAGGCTGGTGTTTGTCCAAACGGCGACTCATCCTTTCATCGTCTTTCAGGAGAGGACCATTCGGTGCACACCAAGTTGCGTCTCAAGGCAGCAGCCGCAGGGCCGATGACAGTTTACCACAAACGCCGTGCACAAAAATAAAAACATTGAAAGCAAAAACAAAACAAAAACACTGAGGGTTCCGAGGCACCCCCTCCCCCCATCCACAAAGAAAAAAAAAAAAAAAAAAACAATGACGGGAACGCCGATTTCGGATCGTTCACCCTCTTCTTCCCTTTCCGGGCCACGCACTCTACGAGGTTCCGATCCCATCGGGTTGCCTCCGGCTACGCGTGTTGTAGCTGTGCCGCGGTGGTCCCAGGAAATCCTGAGATCGTTGGTGCCCGCGAACGCCCCTTTGCGGCCGCTTGACCGGCTCATCCCCTTCCCTGGGGAAAAAGGGTTTCAGTTCGCCGATGTGAACTGTCCCGCGGACGAGATCAGAATTCTGGTCCCTCAGCGTGTACGTCAGTCGGGACCTCTTGGAATCGATGACGAAGGGGCCAACCCACTTGGGGGCCAACGCCGCCGAGAAGAACTTGCTCGCATCGCTCTGAACGTGACTTCGCCGAAGAACGGTGTCGCCCACCTCGAACTGCGCATCGCGGTGCGCTTTGTCGTAGGTGTTCTTCTGCTCCGCGCGCGCGCGAGCCCTGTTTCCGCGAGCGGCGTCCAGCGCCCGCGACAGTCGCTCTCTTGTCCGCGTCGCGAAGTCCTCGTGCGAGGGCACCGCTCTGGCCGCGCTCTGTCGCGGGCGGAGAACCGCGTCGGTCGGCGTAGAGAGTTCTCTGCCGAAGTTCAGCAGCGCGGGCGTGAACCCAGTGCTGCGGTTGAGGTTGGACCGCAATGCAAACGAAATCGAATCCAAGTGCAGATCCCAGTCCCGCTGCTTACGAGCATACGCCCCGAGCAGCGGCTTAATGTCGCGGTTCCGCCTCTCGGTCACATTTGCTTGGGGATGGTAACACGAAGTCTTACAATGCTTAATCCCGAGGGCCTGACAGGTTGCCGCGAAAACTTTCGAGCAAAATATCGAGGCATTGTCACTCACCAGTCTCTCGGGGAACCCGTAGCGGCACCAGACCTCGGACAGCCTGCTCAGGACTCCTTGGCTGTCACCTTCCGCATTGGAAACATCTCGACGAATCCGGTGAAGTGGCAGGTTACTACCAACACATGTTGATAGCCTCCGCTTGATCGCGGCAGGGGTCCCATCAAGTCGCAGGCCGCGATCTCCCATGGCCGCGTACTCACGATCGGCTCGAGCAGGCCGGGTGGTCTGCCCCCCTGGGCTTGCGCTCTTGGCACACGGCGCAGCTCCGGACATACCGGCACAGCTGCCCCTTCATACCCGGCCAGGTAGCGAAACGGCGCAGCTTATGCCACGACTTCGGTGCACTGCCGTGACCGTCCGCATCGTGGTAGTGACGCAGCGCTGCCACTCTGAGATCGCGGGGAATCACGGTCTTGAACGACTCACTTGAATCGCTCTCTTCCGGAAAGTAGCGCAGCAGGACGCCGTCCCCATCGATCAGGTAAGACTCCAGCTCACCTGCTTCAATGTCTGACTCCTGGGCGGTGGCGCTTGGCCCTCTCGGTGTTCCGGAGTGCCGGAGCGTCTTTTCGCCTGTCTGGTCAGGATCCATCTCTTGCCTGAGCCGGTCGAAGATAGCGCGACAAAACGAATCGCTCTGCTGTGCTTCGAACAGTTCCGTTCGGTTGAACGCCGGTCCCAGTGAGGTAATCGCCTCAGCCAGCTGCGCGACGCCGCCACAGTGGGGAGCGGAGGGCGAGGCGGGATTTCCCGTCTCCCGGTGGATGGCACCGCCTCCGTAGTCTGCTGCCTCGCTCGGTGGGGGATCCACGGGTGCGCGGGAGAGCGCGTCGGCCACCACATTTGTCGTGCCCTTCCGGTACCGAATTCGGTACTCGTACTTCTGCAGTGTCAAGGCCCAGCGCGCCAGTCTTCCGGCGGGTTCCTTGATTCGGGAGAGCCACGCGAGGGCCATATGGTCCGTCTCGATCGTGAATTCCGTCCCCTCGACATAATGATCGAACTTCTTGAGAGCGAAAATGATGGCGAGGCATTCGCGCTCACTCACCGTGTAGTTCTTCTCCGCCGGGTTCAGCGCCCGGCTGGCAAATGCCACCGGTCGGATCTCTCCCTCTGCCTCCTGCAAGAGTACCGCGCCGAGACCCTGGTCGCTTGCGTCCGTCTGGATCGTGAATGGCCTATTCAGGTCTGGCAGTTTGAGGGATGCTGTACGCGCCAATGCCTCGGTCAGCTGGAGGAACGCCTCCTCCTGCGGCGCCTCCCAGCTCCAGGGAGCCGCTTTCCTCAGCAATTGCGTGAGGGGTGCCTGCATGGCTGCGCAGTTCGGGATGTAGGCTCGGTAGTATCCTATCATGCCGAGAAAACGGCGCACTCCCCCGACATCGGTAGGGACTGGGAACTCCAAGATCGCCCGCAACTTGTCCGCGTCGGGGGAAACTTTTCCTCTCTCGATCCGGAATCCCAACAAGCTGATCTCAGAAGCTCCAATTTGGGCTTTAGTCGGGTTTAGAGTGAGGCCGGCGATCCGCAGTTTGCGCAACACGTCCTCGAGGTGACGAAGGTGGTCCTCGAAAGTTTCCGAGTACACAATGATGTCGTCCAGGTAGGCGAGCGCGTGCTGCCATTTGGCATCTCCGAGCACCCCATCGATCAACCGCTGAAATGTCATCGGTGCACCTGTTAATCCGAACGGCATCCGAGTGAACTCGAACAAGCCTCGGTGACACACGAATGCAGTTTTGCTTTCGTCGCCCGGGCTCATCTCCACTTGGAGGTAGCCTTTGCTTGCGTCGAGGGTAGTGAAATAGTTCGCTGTCCCCAGATTCGAGATGATTTCTTCGATGCTCGGAAACGGATACGCATCTTTTACGGTCACCGCGTTCAAGCGCCGATAATCGACGCAGAGTCTCGATGTTCCGTTTTTCTTTGGCACCAAAACCACCGGGAATCCCCAGGGTCCTGATGACCGGCGAATGATTCCTGACTCCAAGAGCTCATCGACGGCGGCATCTATCGCTTTTCGCTTGGCCAGGCTCACAGGACGCGGATTGGACTTCCAAGCGCGCGCGTCCCCAGTTTCAATGCGATGTTGCACCTGCTTGGTGCAGCCCGGCTGTTCGGTGAACATTTCGTCAAAGTTGTGCAGCAAAGCCGCCAACCTTTCTCGCTCGGGTCGGGACAGTCCATCGGCATTGGCCAACGGGTGGTCCCTTGCGTCGCAGTGCGCGACGGAGCTCGGTGTTGGGTGGCTCGTGGCGTCGTCGCGGTCAGTTCTTTCCTGTTCTGTCGCTTTTCCCAGCGCTGCCGCCATGGTCCCCGTAGAACTTTCTCGGAAACTTGAAAGGGGCGCCTGTGCCCCCTCTCGGTACCCGCCACTTGCCACGTCAAGGATGATGCCGGTGTTGGCCAGGAAATCCCGTCCAAGAATGATGGGCACCGTCAGCCCGGCCAAATGGACGAACCGCTGTCTCTGCGCGCGTTGATTCCAACGTACCACGAGACGCACTGCTCCCCTCGATGTCGTCGACCCACAAGCCAACTGGAAAGTGGTCTCCCCATGCCTCACCCGAACGGACTTCTGTTGGAGATGCCTGAGGACCTCGTCCCCAATTAGCGACGCACTAGCCCCGCTATCCAGAAGGGCTGCGAACTCCTTTCCCGCCACTGTCAGGGAAATAAATGGGGCCGCGGTGCGTGTCGCTGTCCCGACTCGATACGCCGTTGGCACGCACACCGTCGATGGGATGTCGGGGACCCGCTCGTTGGTCTGTTTCGCCGCCGATAACTTTATCGGCGGCCTCCTCCGTTTCCCGAAATCTCCCTTGTGCAGTCGCGCCTATAGTGCCCGATTTCGTGGCACCGAAAGCAGCGGCCTCGCCAACCTGGGATAGAATTCTCCCCAGTGGAACGTCCGATGCGCTCACCCCTTTGTGGCAGCGGGTCGGCGGCAGTCTGCTCCTGTGCTGCGGCGATCCGTGGTGCGCCAGTCGGCCGGAATTCCGTCGCATGGACGGCCGCGCTCCTTCCTAGGAGCGATCCTGGCTCCAAGGCGTCGTCCGTGAGCTCCCAGGGATTTCCGCTCGGCTCACCGCTGGCCGCCGCCATTGCGGCCTCCCCCGTCGATACCCACGTGGCACCGGCCCGTGCCAAGCGCATCGGGGTTCAAGCGTGTCGGTCGGTGCTGGGGGAAGGTGGTACCTGCGCTCCGCCAGTATGTCGGCCTGAACCCTGCGAGCCTCATGTGCGAGCTCACTCAGACTTCCGAATGGGCGCCCACGCAGTCGCAGATACCGCGAAAAGGTGGGATGCGCCTGCCTCACCACCCGCTCGACCTGTTCCTGGTCCGTAGCATTCGGATCGGCGATCTGCAGGAGTTCCTGCATCGCCCGCAGGTACTCCGCGAAGGGCTCAGCGGGAGCCTGCGTTCTTTCCTCCAGTTCCCTGCGCATTCTTGGCAGGTAGTCTGCCGGCAAGAATTCTTGTCGGAAGAGGGCCGTGAACTCGTCGAGTGTTCCGGCTGACTCGCCCACAAGGCGATGCCACGTGGCCGCCGGGCCTACGAGAGCCACCGGCAGAACCCTGCCTAGCGTCTCCTTCTCGGTCAAGCCGGTAGCCTTCCGATATCGCTCGATTGCCAGCAAGAAGTCGGTCGCGCTCATAGCTCGATCGCTGTGTCCGCTGTACTCCGGCACCGGAATACGGATGAGGGTTTTCGGCGTCGGCGTTTCCCTCTGCATGCTCTGTAAGGCGTGCGCGAACGCCGCAACCAACGTCGTGGATTCACGGGACATCTCCGTGCTTTGCGGCATAGACACCACCGGCGACACCGTCGGCGTGTCCGGACTCAGCGCTGCGGTCATCGCCGCGAAGTTCCGCTCCGCCAGCCCCGTCGACGTCGCGACGTCGGCCAAAAACATTAAATCTGTGAGGGCGAAAGTACCCGTGGCCATCTCGAACACTTGTTTGGACGTACCCTTCCCACCTTCGCAGTGCCGCGGTATAGACCCGCCAACCAGGGGGACCGCCCCGCGTAAACTTTCACGCAGTGTCGTCGACGGACGTTGCGACCGTAATTACGGCTCACCTGCCCCAACGTTGATGCGCCATTTGTGGGAATTCGCGTACCGCCGCCGATACGCCGTTCCCCACGTGGTCCGTCAACAACCCGAGTCCAGCCTGGTTCTTTCACGGGAGCGGAATTCCGCTCCCCGTTTATTGGTACATAAAAACACAACGCTACAAAACGCTCAATCTATACTACAAACACACGCGACATTACTCAAATATTTACAAACGTCCGTTAAGCCTAAAGCTTAACACAAAGAGGGCCCCTAGGCCTCGTGTCCCGCTATTGCCCGAGAGCAGTTGCTAGCACTCGCCTTTCTTGAGCGCCGGCCGGAATCCTCAGAGACTCTTGCCTCCCGGTTACCCCACTAGTTCGACCGATGGGCGAGGAGGTTTTCTCCTCGCCCGCCAAGGGGCGCCTGCAGCGCCATCCAGTGGCTAGGAGAGAAAGCGGAACGTCGGGAGCCGAATTCGAGATCCCGATCGACCCCGTGGCGACACGACCATGTGATCGTGTCTGAGGCGAGGCAACTAAATAGCTGCCTAGCGGCCAAGACGGCTAAATGGTTTGATAGGCGCCCTCGTGAATGCACGGTGCGCCATAACTTGAAGAATATAAAGGCTTAAAGACGAGCCGGAAACGCATTTAGCAGCTGGTTTGGTTGAATAAATTGAATAACTGAAGGGAAGGGGCTCATGAGTGTTAAGAAACACGGCAATAACTCATGAATTTCTTTTTACTTTACAGCTATCCTGCGAAACAGAGTTGAACTTTATTGTGGCTAATACGACAAGATCCTGCATTGACACGTCTTTACACACGTCATGCGCAGCACCACGCCTCAGTGTGGAACCATGAGGCTTGCCTGGGAAGTGCCCAAATAGAAAGAAAATTGAAGAGAAATACGCAGCCTCCGGGTGGAAATTTCATACCGATGCGTTCAATCAGATTGCCCAAAGCTTTGCCGCAAAAACTTTTAATAATGTGGTCGGTAATTTTAAACGAATAATGGCGGATCACGCCTAAAAGTTAAACAAAATCATTTTTATTTGGTGCCACATAGAAATGCGAAACTAATTGAATGACACCTAGACCATCCGAGAATAAATAGCCATGCATCCTATTCCGCCTAAAACATAATGCTCCGTAAGCGATAAACATGTTTAGGAATAGGAATTATAAATTACAAAGTCAAACCGATTTCACAACATTTTATTCCTGAAGACACTGAACATTTGTCGCAGTTAGTATTTGCCTGTTTAATTTATAAATGATTTAAATCGAAATCAACGTAATTTCCGGAACGCGAGATAAATAATCCTCTGGTGAATCGAAATAGAAAAAGAAAAAAATCTAAGCACGATTACTTTTTTTTTAAATAAAATGTATATTTCACGTTTCACTACTACATTTGATAGCCATAGATAACATGCATACGATTTCGCGTTGTCGTATTGGCACTTAGTTACATCTGGCTAGGAGATTGCATATGTATGTATTATGATATAGCTTGGGGCTTTTAGAGAAGTACTTCTGCCTTCTGTATTTACTACATTTTGAACTGGTGCTGGTTTCCGTCAAAATTGGTTCCTCTATTGAAATGTTAAAAACTATGTCTAAATTTCGCAAAACAAAAAGGCGCAAAACATCGTCGATTTTTTAAATTTGTTCACATGCGGAAGGGACGGAGACAGTAATTACAAGAAAAAGCATATAAACACATTCGGTTCGATAACATGGCAACTAGTGTCGGCTTTTACATCAAACACAATCAAGTAATACCCCAGTTATACGGGGCCGTTTCAACGATCATTGAGCAAACGATTGTTGGCATGTCCCAACCAACATCAAGCTCAACTAAGTTGTCCGGTGTTACCAGGTGTTACACGGTACATAAGCCTAATAACGCCAACTTTCGATGCCAGTTGAAACCGAGACAGAACCAAACTGATGTCACATTAAAACGAATTTTAGACACACATTTATTCATTATAAACGTTTAACACAAAATATCAATAACTTTTTTTTCTTGTAAAAAAATGATAATCAGGACGTTTAATACGATTTTAAGCAAGAGACATCATAGAGAAATATAGTACTACGTAAAGACGTGCCACTCAAGCCGTTTCGCGGCCCAGGAGTTAGGGACTCTACTGGCCGTTAGTAGGCGCAACAGTGCCACTTATTTTGAACTTTTGTCAGATATATAATATTAATAAATAACTTCACTGTATAGAGTAAACTTTTAAAATTATTACGAACTTTGAAAACTTTCAAAAACGACTTCAACGGCTGTGGCTGTGGCTGCGGCACGACGGTTGGCTTCGGAGTCGTGGACTCGACGGAGGGCAAACGGAGGGCGGATACTTCGGCTGCTTGGTCTGTGTCTCTTGCCTCGTTGTGTGGGTTGAGTTGGTTCTGCGGCTTGTTGTCTCGTGCGGGTTTCTAGTCATTCTTCCGTTTCGGTCATGGTATACGGTGTACGTAAGAAGTATTGTGACTGTAGTTTCTTTGTTGACGGACATTTGCATTCGGTCAGTGAATTTTGAAACCGCTGGGCCAGTCATATGTGCAAGCGCCTTTCAGCACATGGTCATATGTGCAAGCGCCTTTCATGGAACTTGGACGGTAATTTCTTTAAATGCCCTCCATCATATTGCATTTGTCGCTGTAAGTCTCGCTGTAATACAGTACTTTTTTTCCAGTGTTGCACTGTTGACGCGTTATTCATACATTTTGCATGTGCATTCTTATTTTTGTAATGTATGAATAACATACATCACTCCTCGCCTTCAGAGTTGATGTTTGTTTTGCTTGTCATAGTTACAAAAATAAATTCTTTTGTGTGTCAATCCCTGGTGTCGTCCCATGTCGTCCCTTCAAAAGAGTTAGCACAAATGTGAAAATATCCTTTTCGGTGTGCGGTCAGTTTGAATTATATATAGCGCTGGATGACTTTTCTTCTGCAGTACAATTAAGGTATGCTTATGAAACAATTCTATTTTAAACAAAAACCATGCTAGTTATAATAACACTGATTGGTTAAACCAGAGGGCGCATGCTACTGCCCGATACAAAAATACCGCCAGAATTCGCCTTGAATCCATTCATTCATCTGGCCAGCGGTTACTGCGTGTATCCATCCATTCAACACTCAACTAGGGACTATACTGGCCGCTGGGTGCGCTCGCTGACGCTGAATTGGGCCGCTGGGGCCTATGGAAGTGTCCGCTCTTTACGTAGTACTATATTTCTCTATGGAGACATAACGAAAGTCTCATCGGCACCGACATCACATTGGCCGCGCTCGCCGACCTTTGGCTTCCGCGACGTGATCGTTTTAGCGGCAGCTCTAGCCCCGAATCATACCTCTTCCGACAATATTTGCTGCTACGGTACTTATAGATACCTCCCACAGCCTTCTGCATTAGTGAGTGCTTCGCTGGCGCTGGCCATCGGCGGCAATGCAGCGGACGTCGCCATCTTTAGCTTTGTTGGGGCGAACCCTCACCAGTTAACTGAGGTAGGCCAGCTCAGTTCAACTCATAGCATCCTCGATCATCCGCACCGGTGCGCACCGGGGCACCGAGGTGCGCCCCTTCATCTTCGATCAAGTGCACCGGTGCGCACCAGACGTCCTCGATCAACGAAGCGCACCCTCCCGGTGCGGCTTTTCGTTGCCCCAACGCGCACCAAGAAAATCGACGGTGCGCCGGGGTGCAGTCCCATCAGGCATTGCGGCCAGGAGCGGGAATCGAGAAGATGGCGGGAGTAGCAGACGCGCAGACTATCGAGATGGCGATCTTGCAAAGACGAAAACGCCTCGCAGCTGCACTAGATGAATTCCTCAGCTCTTCTGACGGCGAGACGACGAGCTTCTTACCATCGCCGCGATTACCGGCGATTGCTGCGTTGGCAAGGAGCGCCTGAAAGGTACGAGCTTCGTGGAAAGCGTCGCGAGGTGTTTCTGATGACAGCGGGGTACAGCTATTATCTGGTGTTTCTCTTTCTTGAACCAACAATGATGGGCAACATATACATGTGGAATTGTCACCCGCTTCGTGACCCCATCGACAATCACGTCCACGATGTTTATTTGTGTGGGACCGTCAAACCCGCGAGGAAAAAATAGGAGAAATTAACAGCAGGCGGGCACCGTGCGCTGACCTACGCAAGAAAAAACGAACAAAACGCGAAGTGACGCAAGGTGGAGCTCGCCGCGGTGCGACGACGCGGCCATAGAGTTATTATAATGTACGCTAGAGGTTCAACTGGCGCTAGTGTGCTGACGCAAATTGAAGCAGACAGCAACCAGTCCAAAATTGACTTCCGGTAATGCATTTCTATGGGAAAAGTGAGTGCATTTTCTCTCTGCGCTCGGTCATAAGAGCAAATATTTCAAATAATTCGTACGTACTAGGTAGCTTGGAACATTTCTCAGTCAGGCCGACGAAATAATTGGTCAGTTACGGCGTTTTTCTTTCAAATTCATCGCATTAAAAACGGCGCTAAAACGGCTTCGTACGTGTATTTTTGTGCACTGTCGGACACTGTTAGCGCGAACACCACGTCGGCGCTTTTCAGCATGGGGGATATACGTGCCAAACGAACGAAGGACATGTGGAAAACCAAGACAGACGGCAAGAACTACGCAGTAACACTGGATAAGTAACTACACGTGCATGTAGGATCAAAATAAATTGAAGGCACGTAATCTATTCCGATTTTAAA
Source organism: Ixodes ricinus (assembly GCA_037355805.1). Classification (NCBI taxonomy): domain Eukaryota; kingdom Metazoa; phylum Arthropoda; class Arachnida; order Ixodida; family Ixodidae; genus Ixodes; species Ixodes ricinus. The sequence continues at coordinate 54,671 of JAZHYW010063114.1, forward strand.
TAAGTAAGTACCGCTTTATTCTTTCTGCTCTGAGCGAAGCTGCTTGTTCTACGTTCAAAATAGCACCCGCACGCTCGAAATCTTTGAGAACAAGTGCCCGATAAAGCTGCCCGGCAGAGAAAACAATGCGAAGACACCTTCCATAGCCCACGGACTTTATTCTCTACGTTTTGAATGTTTTTATCCGCTCATGCACGGCGGGGTCATTTTCATATAGTGACAGGACTGGCATATTATCAATATATAAGCGTCACCGGAATGCTGGCGAGCCTTGAACACACTCTATATTCCTTTCGATTGTAATTTTGCTTCGAATCGTCGCTTGTTTTTACACACCTGCTGCGGAACACACGTTTGGGACTCAAATGTAGCGAAGTTAAACATCGTTCACTGGTGAAGAAAAATGCGCAAACTAAAGCAATTACACTTTCACAGTGTTAATCAAGGTACATACTATTCGGTGCGACCCAAATAACCAAAGTGTTCCGTGTTATTTTTCGGCGAAGAGGCAAAATGCACGCGCGTTTTCCCATAGGAATGCACAGGAGCACCGCAAAAGTAGACTGGTTGCTGTCTGCTTCAATTTGCGTCACGGAAGTCGCATAGACACCAGCGCCAGTTGAACCTCTAGCGTACATTATAATAACTCTATGGACGCGGCGCAGGTCGTCTCTCGATGTTGCACCGACTTCGCGCTGCACGACCAAGGAGCGCTGTGCACTGTGCTGGTTTCAGGGCGATTCCGGTGCGAGTTGATCGAAGATGCTATCAATGATTGTTAGCGGCTCAATGACAGTTGACCGATCGCGACTGAGTCAACTGTCTTTAAATCAATGACAGTTGACAGCGTCGTTTAACTAGGGTAGCTATTAGCGGCACGATTCTTTGGTGGCGCCCTCGTATAATTCCCTCTCGTGACGTCATTACCTTGCGAATAAAAAGTTCGATGGTGTTTGTACTTAGCATGGTGGAAGCTTGAAATCATTGCTCTCTAAAACCAACACTACCAACACCGTCAAAGTTGAAGTTCTTACATTACTCTTAATAGACCATTTGCTCTATTACCCAAGCATCAAAGAGAATGCAGGGATTGGTGTTCCACGCGCTGCACGTGCCGGCGTCAGCAGTAGCAACTTTTCTAAAGCAAATACTTAAAACAAATGGCATGTAGCACGCGCGTTCGTCAACACTTTATTTTGGTTGTTTACTTCGAATCTTTTATACGGGAAGGCGTGCGCGTGTGGCGCGTGGAACACCAATCCCTGCATTCTCCTTAATGCTTGGGTAATACTGCAATAGGTCTATTCCGTCGATAAAGAAATCCTTTGCTGACGTCAAAGTCAGCATTCGGCCTCTCCTGGAAGACCGATCGCAGCGACTCTTTCGATCGCTTACGTCGCCAATGTAAACAAACACCAAAAGTGATGCGTAGAAGAAAAAGGAAAAAAAGATGTACAAACACCATCTTCCAGAGGGGAACCATGGGGTGATGCGGAGCTTCGTGTTGTTTCCGAGGAAAGAGTCAGTTGCGTGCTGACGTCGAGAGATGGCGCCACCGACTGCCATAGCGGTACCTCGTACGCTAGCCTTCGTCGCGGCTTGCGGCAAAGAAACTTGGAACGCTCAACGAAAAGATGGTCAAAGTGCAGGCGAGCTGGTGTAGATCATACATAGTGGAACCTGAGACTGAGGTATGCAAGGAAAACTTTTGAGACAGTGTCTAGTCCTCTTTTCTCGTCCTCGAAGTTTTCCTTGCATACCTCAGTCTCAGGTTCCACTATGTATGTTGGAACGCTCGCCGTTTATTTTTTTCACACTTGAAGGAGAGGAGACTAGAGGAGGAGAGTTGCGCGTGCGCGCGCGGTGTGAGGAGAAGCGAACGCACGCGCAGTGCACGCAGCTGGTAGAGAGAGCGAGCGGAGAGAGTAACGCGCAGCTGTTGGAGAGAGGGAAGGAGGAGAGTTGCGCGTGCGTAGTGCGAGTGCGGACTACGACGCCGACGCCAAGGCCGCGGGACATAGGCCCGAGCAAGAGATGCCCCGCATCTAATGGGGTATCCACACGAAGGAGAAATCCGCCCCTTTCCTCCGCGGATCGCGCATCACGTGAGACATACGTCATCCCTTTTGCGCCTCGCGGCGCCGTTCCACTCCGTGGCGGAGGCGCGGAGGCTTCGTACTGCCAGCACGAAAGCTCCGCAGGTGCACGCGCCGGAGCCGGGGACGGAGTTTCCCGGGTTGTTGACGTCACGACATCCGTCCGCGGAGTTCTCCTTCGTGTGGATACCCCTTAAAACGGCTTGTAGCAGTTAGCTGTAGCACGAGCAGTTTGGCGCGAGTAGCGCTCCTCACGTGCCGTCAGCTACTTATCGACTGCCATGAGCAACAGTTTTGACGGTGAGATACAAAGCTGGTGAACGCTCCCGTCAGCAAGCGCTTAGCGCGAGGTAAGCGCTACGCTTGTAGCGCTCCGCTTCATGTGTGAACAGGCCTTTACTCGGAAGTCGGGTCCTTTTTCCCGGTCCCTTGCTGGACAAGGAAAAAGCGGCAACTGAAAGGGTTTAAATTCTTGATAACCGTGGTACGACAGGTCCGCGGACCTATTTTATGACATTTGCCCATGTGACGCACAACATTCAAGGGGCCCACGGACTCGTGTCCGAAAACGTTCCTGTGGTCCGCGGACCAGCTATTCAATTTTGCATGCTTTTTGCGCCTAAAACATGCCGGATTTTGAACCGCAAAACAGGTGACGTCACCGATTTCTTAGGAACTTGTCCGGGGACATGTCCGCCGTGTGTAATACACCGGAACTTTTTAGGCTGCAAAATATGTACGTGACAGGTTTTCATCGTAGGAGCACACTCCCATGGCAGTTGTGACGTACCTCACTCCTACGCTCTGATTAGGTCGCTGGACCGTTACTTTCGACGTTTGCCAAGCTGTGTTGAATTCTAGTATAATCGGCAGGAGCGCGCTGAAACAAAACCGAGGGTCCTCAAATTGCTTTGATTTTGTCAAATTAAAGAGGACGACTAATTATACTTCGCACAATGCCGCTAAAATGTATTCAATTTAAATTACAAATTGCTCCGCTTAACGCGGTTGATATTTATTTAACATGCATTATTCGTATCACTCTGTTTTCATTTCATGAAAAGGGGAAGTTTTGCGCATTGTTCATACGCGGCGCGAAGTAGTTCTTATAAGATTTGGTTGTCGGAGGAGGAAGCGATGCTTTTTGGCGTTCGAAATGTCTACGTCTCGATAAGATAACATATATCTAATCTAAAATGCACCGACATAGCCTCTACATACATATTCTACAATAGACCGATCTCGCCAAGCGTTCCACGCAGGATGCCGCACGAGCGTTAGCGCCCGCCATTACTCGTCAGTTGGCAGTCAGGGCCAAGCGCGAGCAGGCTGCGTCGGACCCGTTGCACGAGTTAGACAGCTCGATGCCGCCTCGGTGCTCTGCGCTCGCGCAGACCTCCAGCAGGGTTGTCGCGCGTGCAGAAAGACTACAGCTCCCACGATGCATGTCGTGGTCTATTGAAACTTTCTGGCGGCGTAAAACTTTCACACCTTACTTGTACGTAAGCCCACGGTTTGCGATCTGTGACACCAAAGCCGCCAAGCATGCGGTTCGCCAAGTTGTTCGGGAGAAAGGGGAGCTGAGAGGCGAGAGCTGTTTTTAAGCTGATAGTGCGTTGAAGCTACGCACTCGGCATGCCAATCAGCAGCCTCTCTTTCAGCACCTGACCGCGCTGTCTGCTCGGACATCCCGGAGATGGCTCAATTCCCTCTCACTACTGCGACTCCAGAGCACTATAAAGCAAGGCTCACCTTGGTTATACACCCTACAAAAGACAGTCTACATATAGATTCAAACGCGATTCACCGCGAGATCCCTGCTTCGAATGCCGCATGACAATGAGTTCAAGGAGAAAACTTGGCAAGCGGCATTCGAACCACGGATATCAAGGTGATTCGTGTTTGCAGGCCGTCTTTTGTATGGATTACAACCAGTGTGACCCCGGCTTAAGGAAACAGAAAAACCGCATTGCAAAGCAGGTATGAACTGGAGGAGGAGCGACCGTGACGCCCCAAGAGGTTAACTTTAGAACTACACGGATGGGGACAACAAATACAATGACCCAGCGCTCGGCCGACATAACCGAACGCGGCGTCAGCGTTCGGCTGGAGTTCGTGTTCTCCGGTGAGGGGGAGGAGGGGCTCTTTTGTTTCCACGCCGGCCTGCATGAACAATGCAGCATGCACGGTCCCAGCTCAGCACAAAAGCCGAAGTGGGTCAAGCTCGCATTCTCTGAGGATAAATCCGGCACTTAACGTCGCTTCGTCGATTGTTAGTATTTTTTTCATTAAACTGTGCCCCGCGCTCTATTGTAGAAGATGACATGGACATGCCCATAAGGCCTCTGGGCATGTGCACAGGCCTTGTGTTGAGTAAACACCGAGTATGGGGACAACAAACGGGTCAGAGCGCCCCCTATAGTTCGATCTCCTGCCCAATAGTACCGCTTTCTTTGCGTTTTGAATTCGTGGGATGATAAACAAACGCGAACTGCTCCTTCTACTTACGGGTACACTCTGAGGCACCATACGTCGGATCGCCGTAGTGCGTCGAAAAGACGATGGGAGGTTTTGTGTTCGCGCACACCGGGATGCTCTAAAGAAGACAGAAACTAGCAACAAGGAATGCGTAATCTCGTCGTTATTATTTTGTTATTAAATTTCAGCAAATGTCTGCCTTGTGGTTGATTCTATTCTGATATTCTGAACGCCCCCCCCCCCCTCCCCTTCGAGCACTCTACAACAGAGATTGTGGAAGTTCCGCGTCACGATAAAAGCGTCAATGCAGTAGGGAGGGAAGGTCACGCTTTCCAACATCCTGTATCTGCCTCAGTTTTTTTTTTTTATCTTTCTTTTTAGCGGTTGCATTGTGTCTTTGTCTGCGCATGCCCTAAGTGTTGCACGCTTCCAGCCAGCTAAGTGCTTTCGATTCTTCCAGGCGCGTGCTTCTATGAGTCGCATGATGCCTTCATTACATTGTTTTGTTTTTTTCCTCCACTGGAATTCTCAAAACAGTAATCTGCAATAATAACTTTTTTAATTTGACCGTAGTGTTTGTACGCCCGAGAAATTATGCCTGAATCAATAAATAAAATAATTACTGTACTTTAATTGTCGTCATTTCACTCGTGCCACCTCTAAACCGAACACCTTCAAAAACTTTCCGTCGCTCCACACGAAAGCGTATTTGGTGAGAAGATCAAATGCACGCTTTCAATCGCCACTCTTCGACCTACCTCAGCGGACGCCACGACTTTCGCGCTTGACAGTGTGAAAGCAATCCTCGGGAAAGAGAGGGGGGGGGGGATGCTTTGCTTAGGGTCACGATCCTTCGTTATTTTTTTAATGCTTGTTCAATCTGCGACACCTTTCTTGTTATTGTTATTATTTGATTACAACTTGTACGAGGATTTCACGGACAGAAATAAGTGATGAAATACACGGCTTCCAATCGGAAGCTACGAGCGCAGAATAAACGCATGCGCATAACGCATCCCAGCTTACTTCGGTTGAGTGAACGTGTTTCACTTGAGTGAACGCTCGATTCTTAGATTTGTAGGTCAGCTTTCCTCCGCATCCGTCAAAAGGCCGGTGAGCTTCTCTCCGGATCGGACAGTTTTGCGGTGAGCTTTTCTCCGCCGCCCGCCCTTCAGAGGGGCGGGCGGAGCACGGGGTGAGCATTCACGTGATGCGTTCACAGAGCGAGATTGGCTGGGACGGCGAGTAGCGTCCGCTGCTGTTGTGGATAGATCGTCCGATGGTCAAGCATTGCTGAGGCGTACCCACGGTTTCCAGTCCGTCGCCAAAAAAAAATGAATGGATGGATGATGTTATTTGCTATACTCTTTGTAACGGGCCACCTAGCCTAAGTCTAAAAAGACAAAAATATGATTCCTTCCGCGCTTCTAAGCCAATATTCTCCCCTTAACTATCACCAGGCCGTGTAAGGTATCACCAGAGTGACCTTTGGGGAGTCGGCCAAGAAAACTAAAAACGTCACCCCCCACCTCTTCCCCTCGGCGAGAGTGCCGCCAATATATCTCTGGTCAAACCTTTGTCGGCGTTATCCCAGCACTGGACCCGCTGGGAGACAGGGTTGAGTCTTTGGGCAGGAGCCACACCAGAGGGACTCCTAATTTTCCTCTGTTCCGCCTGCCCTCAGCAGTGTTAGTTGTGCATCATTAAATTTTCCCTAGATAATTTCCACCAATCTTCTAATCGCTTCTTTTGTGACTGTAATCCTTTTCACTTCCGTCCTTCCATCGTCGCCAGGAAAACCCAGGGCCTCGGCCAAATCCGTTACCCCTTCAGAGAGGGCAGGGCGAAGCCCCGTGCACTCCAAAAGCAAGTGCTCTAGTGTCTCGCTCTCATCATGGCAAGCGGCACATAATGTGTCTGTCTCCTGAAATTTAGCCTATACGTACGCGTCCTCAAAACTCAAGTTCTCACCTCAAACAGTAAAAAAACTTCCCAGTGAATTGTCAAAAACATTTTTCTTTCTGATGTCCTGTTTTTGTGACCGGTACATAGTTAGAGCTGATTTTCCCTGCATTCTTACCTCCCACGTTTTTTTTTTCTTCTTCCGCTTTTTGAACTTATTTATTAGTACTATAGTAGTCTGCTCAGCCCCATCACTAGTGTGTGGGCATTTAAATGTAAGCTTTCGGGTTCGGTTTGTCCATTTGTGGTTAAACTTTTCACGTATAAATACTTGAATGCCTTCCATGCCCACTTGGCATCATCATTGTCAACCATTGTTCAAATTTCAACTTACAAATTGCCTCCCTGCTCTCAAAAGACGTCCAGCCCATGTCCCCCTGTACTCTCTTATTTGGTGTCTTTCCATGTGCTCCCACTGCCAATCAGACATACGCTTCTTTGTCGAATCTCTAATCCTGATAGAACATTTGATTTCATGCAAACAACCCCATTGCAAAAATCAGTTCTGGTACCATCACTCCTTTTAATATATATCTGACCCCTACATATCTATTATAGTACCATAATGCCTTGAGTTTCATAACAGAATATTTATTTCCTTTTCTAACTTTATTCTCTTCATGTTCCTCCAGATATCTCCTTTCCTCATTGAGCCAGACTTCCAGATATTTGTATTTTCCTACATGGTCTGTTACACTGTCTTGTATCCTCAGGGGTTCTCTCTTTCCGTCATTAAACACACTTAATCCGGAGCTTTTTCCATCCACGGTGGCCAGACCAGCTCTCAAAGCGCGGCACCTAAAGTCCTATAAAAAAGCACGGATGACAACGTTGACGCCACGCGCACCCAACGTACATTTATGTCTCTTTTTTTGGTCCGTCCAGGTTCTCTCACTTTTGTTTTCGACTGCTGACGCGCGCAGATTTTCTCAAAGAAATGCGTTCCACGGAGAATCATGTGTGTCTGGAGGACTACAAGTTGAATGTTCTTGCCCCTCCTCCAAGCGGACTCAGGTCAAAACAAAAAAACTTATCCCTTCCTTCCTCTTTTTCTTTTTTTTTGTCTACATATTTCTTAAGTGCTTTTCCAACACTGATAAGAGGTAACAAAGCACCATACCCAAGGGTTCGCAGGGTGGAGGACCTCTTGCCCTGTGACTAATGCAGCTTGAACCGGACAATCTGATAAGGTATAGGTGGTGGTTTGGCGCAACTTTCTCCCAAGACTATAACCTTTCGTCCTCAATCGACACACGGAGTTGGCGACTAATCCGTCGTCGAGCGGACACCTCGAACGGACACCTTTCGTCCTCAATCGACACACGGAGTTGGCGACTAATCCAGTCGTCGAACGGACACCTCGAACTTCAACTCGCGGACAAGAGGCATGGGTCGCCGTTTTGGAGGCCCAACTAAGAAAGTTGAAGGGTAGTGTACGGAATCTTCATCAGAAGTACGACAACGGGAGATCTGAATCAGCGCCTTAGTTTAGACAGTTTGAAAAAAGCTTGCCAAGACCGTGGCGAGCTAGCGGTTGAGACTCAACTTCCCGTGCCAGTCCGCTCGCGCGTTGGCTTTGGCAGTGCTTTCTCACACAGACTCAGCTGACACGTTGATTCTAGCGAGCCGGCTCTGGTTTAACTCGAGCGATATTATGAACTCTTCGGTTGATCGCACACCGAAAATTGCGAGCCCTGATGGCGCGGGCTCAATTTGCGCTCAAAGCGGCAGCCATCGAGGCTCCCGGAACTCAAAGCTCTGGCTTCCAATCTCTTTTCTGCGTTGTTTTTTTTTTTTTTTTTTTTTTTGCCGTAAAACTGGAGTTGTTGCAGTTTATTTGTCTTCGATTCACAATTCTCAAAAAGCGCAGCTTAATTTTGCAGTGTTTTTATTGGAAACATATCCGGATGTAAACGCGTGCTCGATTAAAAAGAACGCGCTTGTATCAATTGATATTTCTTTAGCTGGATCTGACGTTGGCGCCCTTGCCATTGGCAGTACTAATTTGTCCAACGACAAATGCTCTAAACAGGTGTTGCTTCGATAAACCTCAAAATATTAAAATCTCTAAACTCCTGAAGGTAGTCACTGGGAACCTATAGTGTTTATCCCATCCTATACATCAACCTACTCCGCGGCTGAGCAGCGTGGTAAAGGGTGCGTTATAGAAGCTTCAACTGCCCGCCGCCGCACCCCCCCCCCCCCTCTATGATATCGCTATGATTCACAGCTGTGACTGTAAAAAAAGAAAGAAAAAGACAAACTTTTTTTTTAAGGAAAGTAAATAGTATGGCCCAAACTTTTGTCGTGAGTCAGAGTATTGCAGGAGGGAAGTGACCTGAAACAGCTGTTGTCTTATTGAACCTTGACGAGATGAGCGGTACGATTCCTTTTGTCACTGGTCCAAGATTTGAATTGACCATCTCCCGGTAGTCTCAGTCAAACACACCACAACAGTTTTTGCATATTATGTGCAGCTAACAATGACACAGGATTGTGGCCATGCCTAACTTTGCATTTTCCTGCGCTCTCGCGTAAACTCATTCGCGCTGAAATTTTAAAGCACACGCGCTGTGTGCTCCCGCGCTTTCGCGTCAACTTATACTACAGTTAGCGAATACCGCACGTATTCGGTGGCACTTCAAAGGGGTGCTGCATTGGAAATACCACTAAGAGTTGCGCGCAGTGTCGCGAAGTGATGAAACTATGCTTCGTCTCAGCTTAGCATGAAGCCCATTTTTTTTTCACATAAATTTGGTGTTTGTGCAAAGTGCCTCACGTACTATGTCGCGCCCGTCGGAATTGAACGTCGCGAGCGAATACCACTTTTTCATAACCCTCCTGATTTAAGCATCGTGATATGCGTTTTTCACCGGGATAATTTTGGACGTGCCTTTCTTGTGCATTATTGTGATGTCAGTCGCACCTCTCGAATATCTGTATCATTAGACGGGCTATTTTCAGAAGCGTGGGCCAGTGGCCTTAATTTCAATCCGTTGATAAGGTCGTAACCCGTGACCGAGAGGAATCTGTCGTAATGTTGCCCGAACACATTGCTCTCGGTGTTCGTCAAGCGGTCATTTCTTTTCACATCAACGGCCCAGTTAGTCGTGCTTGCGATGAATTCTATCGCAAGATTAATTTCTCGATATCGGTCTTAATTTCGAATTCTTTCATATCAAGATGTGTCTCACATCGTAATTATTTAGTTAAAGAAGTTGTTCGCGGAAACTTTATTTTGTGACATACATGTTCGATTCAGGCACTTCAAAATGTCTTGTAGATTTCAGTGTCCCATTAAGGACAGGGTCTTTCATACACCTTAGAGGTAAAATATAATATTGTAGTTGATGAAAAAATCAGTGCTGATATTTGTGCGTTCTCGCTACCTTTTCTCGCTCATATAATTGTCATGTGACTTAATGAACTGCGGGCCCTTTTAATGGGTTTTCGGTATTTAGATGATTAATTGCTTTAACAATATTCCCAGCACAAGAATGACAGAATTAATCAAATTTTTGCAATATGTCCAGAAAACGTATAAATTAAAAAACGCTGTTCTCACTACAACTCAAAGACGGAATCTGAGACAGACAGCTGAAGTGTATGTGTTTTCTATAGCAACGCGTGACGCATAGGACTATGTATTGCATCCAGTGTTTGACTATTTGTCTATCTTGATAGATAACGATGTCAGAGTTTTTCATATGCTAAAAAGAAAAACAAAAAATGAGACCTTTCTGAACAGGCTATCATGGTTAAACGGCGTATTTTCGTGATCGTGGCGTTAATTGGGGACATACATTGCAGTGATTTGTATTAATAATAATAATAATAAAATTCAGATGTTTTAATATGCAATGTTTCAAGCTCTAATATAATTTGTTGCTTATGATCTAATTTCAAACGCGCGAACAAGTATGAGAACCAAGAGAAAGCTAATTATAATCAATGGTGCCAAATGCAGCATTTTTAAATGACAAGTTATATAAAAATAGTTTAAAATAAATCAAAACATTCTCGTTAATGTGCGCAATTTATGTAAAATTACATTAATTGTGGGTAAAGCATATGTTGCTATCTAAGTCGCGACTTTCGACAATCGGCAAGAGTTACAAAATCGCCGCCAAAATCCCTCCAGACCAAATGCCCTCCTCCCCATCTAGATTAAAAGATTATTTTTAGTTAATAATTTTTAATAGCATTTAGCTACTTTCATTTTTACGTGCCGTCGTTTTGCTAATCTCAGCCTTTCCAGTTCGAAGGAACGCCAACCTGCTTACACGTGTGCTCACTGCAGCACGTTGCGTTGGCGTTGGAAGCCGGTGAAACAGTTGTGAGTTTTGTATTGCGTATACGAGCGAAAGCAAGCGCTGTGTGTTTGCGTTAACTTTGCGTGTTCCACACTGCGCGTGAGCGGAGCCCAAAATTGCGGTCTTGGATTGGCGATGAGGCGTACGCACAACGTGGGGCACGCAACTCCTACGCAGAGTGCTTGCGTTTCGCTTCTATACATGCCTTGCAAGTGAGGTCACGCTAGGGAACATCTAGGGAAGGACGGGGCGTGGACGGGGCCCTGCACCATACTGGTGGTTGACTTCACGCCGCGCGGATGCGCTTACCAAGGCGTAGGATGCTGCTAACGGCCCGGACATGCGCTAACATGCACCATATTTTCAACAAAGGTACCGTGAACAAAGGTACCGTGAAAAACGTGCTGAGCTTACGATGATGACGTTTATCTAGTACGTGCGGAATTTTTCGGCATTGGTGCGATCGCGCTACGAGCAGAAAGTTTCGAAATGCCGCCGACGAAGTTTTGACGCGAAGGGATGCCGTGTCGCCAAAAAAGAAAAAGCTTAATTGCGCGCTTCATAATTTGACGAGCGGCTCTAGGAGTCGCTTGTAGAAACATTGTTACGATTTTGCGAAATACTGGTAAACAACGCAATGTTACCGTCATAACTTAACCCTGAAACAAGAAAATCTCATTGTCTCAGGGTTTATATTATGATATGTTTTCTCCGGCTCGCATGCATACTTTCGCTCCTTGCAAAGGTTATCGTATCGCGGACGGCACGAACCGATGACCCGGCGGCGGCGGCTCGGCGAGCTTGCACACGGGGACCGCCACCGACCGATCGCCGTCGGGGCGGGCTCGCGGCGCGACACTCGCCCGGATTCGGCCGGGAGCCCTGAAGGTACGCTCGAAGCGTGAAAACGGCGTTATGCAACGAAGACCAAAGGCCATATACACCACGAACGAGCAAAAGCCGATGCAAAGGCGTGCGCGAACGTAAACAACGGTAGAAAAGTGCCGTCATTCGCCGCTATGAAATGCGTCCCGCAAACTCGATAATCCGCGGCCGCATCCCTTTCCTGCCGCTCGTACTTTCTCTAACTTGACGGCCACTCTGTCTCGCGGGGCATGCCGACGAAACGATCGGACGATCATCGGGATACGGGGTAATTGCTACAGCCGATAGCGGCGCAGTTTACCATTGCTCTCGCTGCGAAGGGCCGTCGAGTCAACCACCAGCATGGTAGATACCGGTGTTCGACGTCATCATGTGACGTAGGTGCAAGGCATGTACACGCAATACTAAAACTCTCTAGTGAGGGCCAATCCCATACCGGCTGCAGCAACTGGCCGCAGGGACAGTGAAGAGTGTTGTTTACTTTCAGAAATGACACTTTGCGCCGGGGATTGCAAGCGCAGTTAGCGCGCGTGCCCGCTGAACAGGGGAGCATCCCGTTTCCCGTGCTCCGCCAGCGGAGGGTCGTAGCGCAACGAGCTGGAGGCGCGTTTACCGCGTAAAGAGGGCGAGCAGGACGAGGGGGAAGGGGCTACCGGCGCTTTTCCTTGCTGGAGCGGCAGAAAGAGTGAAAGTCCCGGATGAGAGGCTTTGCCGGTGTTGGGTGTAGGCACTGCCTGAACTCGTCTCACGCTTTCTGTCTCGGCTCCGTAAACTTAATCAGAGCCACGGGTTCTGGCATCGACAACTCCTCCGGTCATCGGGACACACCATTGCTCGGTTATAGGCTGTCAACGAATAACGAGCAGAAAGTGTCGAATATTGCTCGAGGACTCACGCAGCTCGTACTCGAATCCGACAAGGCGACTGCGGCTGCAACGTTCCATGGCTTTCCATGCATGACCTCTGATCTCTCGGTAGGTAGTGGGTCGCGTCCAAGGTAAACCGAGTGCCATTTTTCAGCGCCACGCGATCCTGTCGCTCGTGTTGAACATTTTAGTGAATGGGACAGGCGCACCAAACACTGTGGTGCCATGATGAACAGGTGCGGTCAAGCGCAAAAGGCTTTCTGCGTTAATTGTTGTCTCAGCTTGTAACTCTTTGCAACTGAATTTATTCCATTATTGATATTTTGAAGTGGTGACATTGACTTTGTCTGATCATTACATGACACTTCTTTGTTGAGGCCCTTCCGCCGTCGGTGTGACTGGAAATTGTCTGAATGGTTAACGGTCATTGGTTTTCCTGAACGTCACGACTTCCTGCGCGATACCAGTATGCTTGAACATAAACATCAATGGCAACGCGACCAGATTATCGTGCCTCAAGATCAGCGGCAATGTAGCTGGCGATAAACGTTCGTCTCTGCTGCTAGAAAGTGCAACACTCAAATTACATGCATCGATCCCGACTCGCCGAAGAATTGATAAACTTACCCGGCAATAGTTCATCCCGACTCCGCTGTTCTTAGCTCTTGACAAAGATCACTCTGTCGACACAATGATCTCGCATAAATCGCTTATAAACACCTTCAAGTCGGAGTGAGTTGCCTTCGACATTTCCTGCAATATTAATAAACGTTTTATTCTGATGACCTGTCGTGTCGACGAGGCGCCCTTTGTCGAGGACTGGAAAACGCAAAGTCGAGATGGGCCTCGGCCGGAGCGAGTCGATCAGTGATTCAACCATTCGCAATCGATGAGCAGCATGGCTTCCAGCTTTTCACGGCAGAAATTGAAGCTGTTTCTTCTCCAGCTGCGCTGCAGAACTAATTTTGAAAGCAAGAAGACCTAGTCAAGTTGTGACGGTCAGCATTGTCTGGCGACGAAATACGTCGCTCACGAGATCGCGATTCATGTGAAAAATCAACATAGAATCGAACTTTTCTGACACGCTTTCAGGCACCGGCAGCGGAAACGAGCCTTCAACTCAGCGTTAAAAGATAAAACTGGCCAGTAAAAGTCACACCTTCAAATATCAATCGGCAGATAAATTCAGTTACGCGACTTTACAAGCAGAAATAGCAATTGTCGTCGAGAAAACTTGCACGCCCTTTCGAGAGCGTACCCCGCGTTCATTGTGCTGCTAGGGTAGCCAGGCGGCGCCGATTCGGCAAAAATGCCCCGAGCACAACCGAGAGGATGTGCGTGCGGGAAAGCGGTGTCTCGAAGCGCAGGATCGCAATCCGCAATAGAGGGTTTTCGTAGATCGTCTTCGCCAGTCCCGCAACGCCCCGTAACCCGTGCTGCGATACGGGAACTCGCTGTTGCGGGCCAGCGAGCGGCGCAGGCGCAGGGGCGTCTTCTTCGTTTCGGTGGCTTTGGCGGAGGAGGAAACGCGGTCTTTACGGCGAACCACATTGCAGCCGCATTTGGCACGAGTGTCGTTGACCCAGTTAGCGCCCATACTGTACAGTCTTCGGAGCAGAGTAGCGCAGACAATTGCATATGCTCCAGCCAGGAGCAGTATACCGGCATGGAAGTACTTGAGCCAAAGCACTGCGGGAAGCCACGGCCGGTTTTTGCAGGGGACGCGAAGGCGCAGATGCGAGGCGGCGTGTTGAGGCGCGCCGCGCAAGAAAAATAGTGCGGCGACGAGCCGCGCATTCGCCGTCATCGTCTTCCCCGTCAAAGTTTCCGTTTCCCCCATCGACGGCAAAGTCGCGCCCGGCGGATCCTGCAGGGTCGCGCGGAGTGTAGTCGGCAGCTGCCAATTCAGCTGCGGTAACGACGGCAGCGACTGACGAAATTGCCGTCCCCTCGCTTTCGACGAGGAGTGACGAGATCGCCTGACTCGCGCAAGATGGCCGGATGTGCCGGCTCGCGTATCGCGTATCACCCGCGAGAGCCAGCACCAGCAACGCGGCAACGCGATCGCCACCGTGGGCTCGCCCGCTTCCGATACTCTGGACACGGATGTCCAGCCATCGCTCGCGTTATAAAAATAGGATTGTAGCCGTGCCCAAGTTGACGCACATATAGTGTTTAATCGACTTAGAAGCCTTTGGTTCGTGTCGATTTTTCAGTCTGTAGGATCTATATTTTGCGAACTCGGGCGGGAAATATGTTCCGCCGGAAAACTCGGCGCGCTCCGGAAGGCCGCTTTCCCGCACGCAGGTCGAGCCCAGTTCCCGTCCTACGTGACTGTTCTCCTCCGCTACTTACCGAGATGGCGTGCGAAAGGAAAAGGAACGCGATACTCTCGGCTCTGCAAGCAGAGCCTATACAGTTACTCTCAGGAGTAGCGCACCCAGAACGCGCCTCTCGCTGTTCGAGCGAAGGCGAACGCCCGGGGGTTCCAACTCCCGATCAGAAATGCGTGGGGAACGTGGGAGTAGGCGGTCTTTCTTCTATCATTGTGGAAGTGTACGGGAACCAGCCGTCAGCTTTTGAGCATACGCCAGGCGAACATTTTAGCACAATTTGCGCCAAGTTTCGTGCCAGCGGGGCAGACGCGGGTTTTAAAAACTGCCTGAACGGTATCACAGACGGACGGTAGCGATGTCACGGCGACATCGCACCATCCACGCGGACCCGCTCCGGCAACCCAGGAAGTGCTGCATCCGCGGCAGTACAAAAACTGTCTGCTTCAAACGCCATTGTCTTGGAAATTGCCTTCTCAAAATTTTCACACGCGTCCGACATTGTGAACACCTGATGTAGCGTTTGCGGATTGCCAACTTCTACGACCGGACGCATGGCTGGCAAAGGTTAACTCCGCGTCGGTGTTGTATTAAATAGCCAGCGTTGCGTCAGTCTCCGTGTGTTCTCCCAATGGGCGGCCCGCCTCCTGGAACTCCTGAGTACCACGACTCGCGCCAAGCAGCTCTGTCGGCCATGTTGTCAGGCAAAGCACGTGACTCCGAAGCGATTATAGCATTTCCAGCTCCGTAGGAGCATATAGTGCCGTGCATAGTCCGCTGCGTCCCGGCGAACGAAGGGCGAGGGTGACGGGCCGGGGGAGGAAGCAGACGGAACGCCAAGAGAGAAGTGAGTGTTTTCCCCTCTCTTCTCTCTCCAGCGTTCCGTCTGCTTCCTCCTCTCCCGGCTCGTCTCACCCTCGCCCTCGACCCTTAGGTTGGGCAAAACAGACTATAGCCACGTCAGCCGCGCGGTCCCGAACTCTTTTCATGTGCCCCTGGATATCTACTCCCGCCATCTTCTCCGCCGTAGCTCCAGAAGCTCCCCACCTGCACGCGGTTCCCGTTGGTCTGCCATGCGCGTCCAGTGCTCACCGTTCGCAGGGGTGGTCCAGTCGCGCCATTACTTGACGAAATTCCGCTTGCGCCGGGCCTGCGGCATCGGCAATTGTGCCAAACCGCACCGGGCCGAACAAATCTGGCGGAACAAATTGATTTTTGGAAGAGTTTTTGTTTTTGTCTGGCAACTGGGAATCCGGTGTGGGGCCTGGTGGGGAGCGGGCGTGCTTTCGAGCTGCGGTCGACTTGCAGCTGCTAAGTACTTTTTTCTGGTGATTTTCGGTGTTTACAGCGTACATGGTATATAGAGGTAGATTTAATGAAGCGGCAGGCACGGATTACGCAGGTTGCCAGCGGCCGGCGCGGCCGTTGAGGCTTCCGGTCTGCGTCAATAATGGTGGATGGAGGGGCAGTGCGATGGGCGGGAGCGAGGGCTGCGCATAGTTGGCGATGGAAGCGACTAGCCCGCAGAGCTCAGCAGCGTTTCCTTGCGGTGTAGAAGTGTTATTGCAATACACGCGCTGCCCGCAGCGCGTGTTGAAGAGGTCACATAGTTTCTTTATATTGTGACTCAGGTTTTTGTATCTACATGAATTCCGGTTGCTAGCAATTGAAATTGTCCAGTGCTAGCTACACTGAATTTCGCATGTTTTCCAGTTAAATGGGGTGTGCGCCTAACCTCCGCGATAAAACTTCCGGGAAAGATGTTTGGGCACCAGCTAGGCGCTGCAGCCAACGCAGACGAGTTCAGCGGTGCCGAAAATTTCGAGAGAGCCTACATTACAGAGAGTTTCAATCATTGATGCCCATGCACGTGGGTATGGGCCGTGTTTGCAATACGAGCTGCAAGAAGGTGACAACACGTTGGCCGTCTGCGAGTGCTCTCAGCCTCTACCACCTGCTCTCTGCGGCCACGCGGAAACGCAGCGTCATGCGCCCTTCGACCACTTCACCGGTGGCCTCCGCCATCAAAGCTGCTAACGCTCCCCACGGTTTCAGATAGGCGCTCTCTCCAATCTAGGTTCTCTTAATATTTTCATCGCGTTTCGCGCCCTCTCCATCATTGCACGCCTACGGCACCCGTCACACTTCTTCCTTTCCAGCCACCATAGACAGCGGCATTGTTTCACGGGTTCGCATCAATTTTACCGGACGTTCCTAACGCACCAGTCTTAACAGTTTAGTGCATTTTGAAGCGCACTACAGAAGATTAGCAAGCCCAACTAATGATTTTTTCTTCTCACTGCTTTATAAAAATGTGCTCGCACATCGTTCCTATTTCAGTTAGCGGCACGGTCGTCCGACCGCGCCTGCATCCCTGTAACCGTGCTTGGTTACGAAATGTTGCCTTTTTTCCCGTCAAATTATCCGAATCCTTGATCGTTCAACTCGTTAAAATGTCTCATAGACCTTTTCACCCTCCGCCGCATGGGCGCTGCCATCTTGGAGTCACGTGATGCGGCCGCCATTAGGTTGCTTCAACTCGTCGCTCCGCTCTCCCCTCAGCGCTATTCCGCGTCTTGGCGGATGCGTTGAATTCGTGTTTTTCGTCGCGTTTCACAGCGTTTCTTACCTCACTCCGGAAAATGTCGTGCGATACTTATATATTTACCATGTAATTGCTTTACATCATTATGTCCACAATTTCTGCCGTTAATTTTGTAACACGTTTTGATTATTTTTACCGTCGGTGTGCCGGCTACGTGTGATGAGGCTATAGGGGCACATGAATCAGCTTTAACGCTCACGCACATTGAGCACATATATGACTCTAAGGCAGCAGGAGGGTTCAAAGGTCAATAACTAATAGTGGCGGAACATTCGCAATAGGAAGCACGATGTAAATATATATATGATCGCGCATTTAGCATCTCAAGGAAGGTGACAAAATACTCACTGTAAGCAACCACGTGTGTTTCCTGGAAGCATCGGGTTTTGTATTTATAAGATATCAAAAACAGTTGCTTTTGATTATCTAGGTGAACTCGTGGACAAGATAGGCAACACACGTTTAATTTGAATTTTTTTCATCTGATGCTAGAAATAATAATACATCAACATCAGGCAATTTGTTTGTTTACAATATCACACGTACATCTGTTTGGCGTTCTTAATCGTTTTTGCTATATAAACATTCGCTTGATCGGTTTATTTATGAATTCCAAGAAACTGTATGCCGTGCTTAATTAGTCCCATTTCTACAGTCTTTTAACTGTTAAATGATTTTCTTAAGATAACCATTTCAATTCAGTTAATTCATTTCAGCGCAAAGGTTTTGACTTCCCGTGTAAGAAACTGTCACAGACAGCTTGAGAGTGCCTGGGGTCCATAATTTGTGACGCCGAAAAGAAACCGTCTGCATGAAAATCGCACGAGTGCAGCGTTGTCGACGGGGAATAGGGATTTACTTTTAGTAACTGGCGACGCCGAAATCTACAAAAGGCGTCGGTTCGAACCAGTAAAAAGCTTTCTACACAGGTTCATGGTGTGGTGACTGGCGCTCTACTTCAGCCAAATTTACTGGATATCACTTTTTTTTGCGGCCTTTAATTTCATCTGGCAAATTTTACGGGAGATTAATGTCAGACTTCATTTGAGGGGCCTCTCAATTATTTCGGGCCTTAAGATCGTCGTAAGCATATCTCCATATAAGAAATAGTCTATTTCATAAGGCCAATATTGTGAAATCTTGTTGATGAGTGCTTTAGTTAAATAAATTTTCTAGTCGGCCTAGGTTGGTCTATTAAAATATTTCTCAAGAATATAATTTACTTAAATAAAACAGGCCGAGGAAACAACACCTTTTTTTAATATATTATCTACGTCATTAAAGGGGACTTTTTTAGGCTGCGAAGTTCACAAAAAGTTGGTCTACGAAACCCAAACAGTAAACTTGTTACTTCATTTGTTTTTCGTGATTTAGGACATTGTTAATCATTTTGTGACCTGCTTCTTCACTAAGCATTCATGGATTATATTATGTTGCAATATAAGATGAGCAGTCGAATCTCCGACTTGAGCTCGATCCCTTCCATACCACTCGGTGCACGCGCAGCCAAAGCCCGGCGGCAGGCAAGAAGCGCGTGCTGGAGGCGGGGCTTCTCCTGATCTTTATTAATTTTTTTCTAGCAACTATTGTCCGCGGATACGGCCGTGGGCGATGGAAATTCTCTCTTTGCATCAGAGCAGTTGTTTTACCGCCGAACCTGGCCGAAATTGACGATTGGACGTAATCAGACGCATCTGGTGTTCGTGAAAGCGCTCGCAATTTAGGCTCGAAACCACCTCGCAGTAGTCCAAGTGTCTCAGTACCATCGTGTCATTCGTTGTGTGCCACAAGAAAGAAATTTGTATCGCTAAATTAAGCGAAAACGGCATGAAACAGCAACACAATGGCGTGCGCTTTGAAATCGAAACCAACCAAATTGAAGCAACCTCATGGCGGCGAGTGCACCAGCGCCCTCTACCCGACGGTCAGCCAACTAGTGAAATGAAAAGGTCTATATATTGGGGAAAACCCAGGAATATGCTTTATTAACGGTTTGCCTGCGTCTCACGTGATAAGACTTGTGAATATTGCTAATTCACCTCTATCTAGAGCAGCGGTCTCGAAACCCCGGCCCGCGGATGCGCTCCGTCCGCGGTCTTTCCAGTGATGCCCGGCCGCGAGCCGGGCGTCACTCAGAAAGGCCGCGGGAGAGGAGGACCCTCCAGCATCTCGCCCAAGCGTAAGCGGAAAGAGGAGGGAGGCAGCTTCCCACTTTACTCTTAACCTCTCACCAACTAAAGTACAGCATAACTGCGAAATTTTAGTTGTAATCATGTAACTGATCGCATGAATGGCATGTCGGTATCACCAATTAGGGAAGTGCACCCAACTGGTCCAAACTTGACGTGTAGTGTTGCTCTGCAAGCGACTTTTTCTTGATACAAAAGTGCTTCATAACGAGATGAGCTTGGCTCGCAAAAATCGCTCCAACTCACAGCTGGCTGGAACACCACTGCGTTCGCTTAACCTCACCGAGCACGAAGTCCCTCTTCCAGTGGCGTACCAACTTGTTTTTGAGTGGGGGGGCAAACCAGACCCCCCTTCCCGGGTCGCATATTTTTACTATACTCTGTTTCACCTTGTGTTGTACCGCAGGAAAGGCTACAAGCGCGAGCTTCTTGCTCTAGGGCACATCTTGGCGGCGCAAGCTCTCGTGCACCAAGGGCAGCTGCCAACGTTATGAGCTCGCGCTTCTAGCCATCGCTGCGGTACAACATAAGGTCGAATCGAAAATTCGGTGCCGAATATTGGGATTCGGCGGAGCTGAACTTTTGCCGAGCTTTTCTAAAGATTCGGCGAAAATACACTGTTAACTTGACGTTGATATATAGTTTTCTCTGAAAAAAGAAGGTTTATGTTGTTTTTTTTAACTTAAATACAACATGTAGTGCCTATTGACACAGTTATTACGAAATAAGGTGATAGTCTACAAGATAATTGTATCCGTGTCGCTTTTGTGTGTTTACTGACAATTTTAGTGTATCCTTGCAGAAAGTGGCGTGACAACGAGGTTGGGTAGTAGCCGGTGCAGTCACGAATAACGCTAGGAAAGTTTTGATTTTGAGGCTTTATCGGCGCACGCCTGCAATTGTTTACATTGTTAAAATAAAGGCAATCACTGCGTTCTTATTTTCTCTGGGAGTCACCGTTTCGTGCGCGAAAACGAATGCAACAGTTGCTGAGCCCTCACCAGAAGATATAAAAATATTGTAAATATGTATGTTTTTCGATTTGAGTCACTTGACGTCAGCTTTGCATGAAAGTGTGCGTTCCATATTCGCAATGTGCCGTTTTTAAACTTTAAAATACCGGTTTTTGGTGTTAGGACACACAGGGACGTTTAGGAAGATGGGAAGGGTTAGTATGTCACATGTGCAACGTCGAGCATGATAGTCCTGTATTTAGTTTCATGCAGAAAAGAACAACCAAGTCATCGACTTCGACAGCAGTTCCGTCCTGGACCCGAAAGAAACTGGAAAAAACGACACTATTTAGAGTCCTGGCATATCCAGCATACCAAGAACAACCTGAACCGGTCGATCGGTACCCTCCCAAGCAGCTATATTCACGGACTTTGAGGAGTCACAAAGAGAAGAAGACGATTTTAACGGCAGCGACAAGGAGAACAAGAGAAAGACCAATACCCAGCCAAATAAGTCACCCGTGAACAAGCGACCGAGCAGGCCGCGAAACGTCGGTCAATTTAAACCAGTTGGTTAGTTCGCGACCGAGCAGGCCGCGAACTAAAAAGCAATATCATTCTGATTTGGCACAAACTACTTGTGAGCCGAAAACAGGATTGTTATAATAATAATAAAATAATAATAATTTTATTTGCACATACTGGAAGGGGCCCATGTGGTGGTGTGCGGGGCTAGGCAGATAGATGAAAACCCGTACGCAGAGCGCCTGCCAGCCCGCCACCACATGTGAAAAAACAAAACAGACTTGTACATGTACACAATATACACACTACAGAAAGTACGTAAAAAGGGGGAAAAAAGAAGGGGAAAATATATCACATTATGACGACGATGCCAGCTGCATCCCATACATTTTGGCCAGCTCTCGTGCATGACTCTGCCCCGTTTGACGGCAGTGGGCTGCGCACACTATGCGTAATTGTCAGTTGTCGGTCAGTGTTTCAACTACCTCGTTGCATCAATGAAAGGGTCAAATGAAAATCACGTTATCCAGAATGTATCGCATCATTTGTCACTTGCGTATTGGACTGCGTAAATTTTGGTCGATCTTCTGTTCTTGAGGCAGAAAATATTGAAGAGAACCACACTCGCAAAGGCTCACAAACGCACAGTTATCGTGCCTACGCCGCACCACGCCGTAACCGCTGGGTGTACTAAACTGTATGATGGTAAACGGATGACTGCGCGGCGTCCATTTGCGATCCATGGCCCCGTCGCGTTCGTGCGCGTGCGCAGACATTTGCCGAAGTTTCGCCGAATCTTTGCCGAACTTTCATTCACAATTTCGCCATGTACAGTCGCCGCGGGAGTTAATAGCTCCACGCGAGCGCGCGTCTTTTTCCGAGGGGCGCTTGACTGGTGGCTTGCGATAGAACTAGAGATGACGTCAGGGCGAGTCCATGCAGAGTGGACGGGGAAGCCGTCTCAATTCAAAGGAATCGTTGTTATCATCCGCCTACGGGATGCGTAGTTCGAATGAAAATGGCAGATGATTCCGCAGAGTCATCTCCCATTTTCATTCGAACTACGCTCACCCCCCCCCCCGCAGATGATAACGGTTCCCTTGAATCGAGATGGCTTCCCCGTCCCTTCCGCATGGGCTCGCCCTGACGTCATCTCTAGTTCTATCGCAAGCCACCAGTCAAGCGTTCCTCGGAAAAAGAAGCGCGCTCGCGTGGAGCTATTAACTCCCGCGGCGACTGTACCTACCTTTGCCGAATCTGAAGTTCGCCAGGTTCGGTCAATCACTGACTTTTACGGCGCAGGCGATAGACCCCCTAGCAACGACGCTCACGCCGGATCGGCTGCTCGGCAACGCGCGGGAGCTTAAATTTCGGGTTCGGACGGCGCGTGTATCGCTCGAAGCGCGTTAACCTCCCCTCCCTCCCCCCCCCCTCGGCCTGCGTTCACGCTAAAGCCCCTTCATGTTTCAAAAGTAGCGCAAGGTGCGTCCCTTGGGAAGATCATGGCGGCACAGCGCAGCACTGAGCTAGATTTCAGACGCCATGTTCTTCCCAGAAGTGGTGCGCGGCACGTGTCTCGAGCATTTCCAGAACAAGGAATGGCGCCACTTTTCCCAGCGATAGAGGAGCTCTAGCTCACGCCGCTGCCCCTACCGTACA
>JAZHYW010063116.1:0-10612 GCA_037355805.1 Ixodes ricinus
TTTTGCATGCCAAGAAAGAAAGATTAATGCACGAAGAAAAAGTAGGAAACATACTGGAACTGTTGAGTATTCCACGGCCACCCGATAGATGGCGCCAGTGTGCTCTCTGGTCGTAAGAGATTTTAAGAAGCTTTGAGGCACACGGTCGTAAGCAATCGCAAGTGTGTGAACCAGCCTGCATGCTGTGAGACCGGTGCTAGTACAAGCTTGTCTGACATCCTCCATTCGCAGGTGCGCCGCATGGTGAGCGTGGTTCTGCATGTGGGCATGCACCCGGAGTCATTGCCGCTGGTGCGGCGCATGCTCGAGAACCCGCACAAGGACAGCTGGGACAATAGGGTCCGCATTGCTCCTTCCTGCGGCCTCTACCTGAACAACATTGAATACGACCCCGCTCGTAAGTTGGCCGCTTTAAGGCTCGCGCGGTCTGTGTCCAGTTTTTCATTCCACTGCAAGCAGGTCTTAGTATGTATAGCCTAAAAGTACTGGTATTAAGTGTTGTACTGTTTTGGAAGTGTCTTTTATCAACCAGTATTTAGACTGTGTCGGTGTTCTCATGGTCCTGACATACTATCCATTGGAACTTCATTATGGTGAAGACTAACATCTAGTAAAGATGTGGATATAAAAATTGCTAGTAAACCAAAGTTGAAGTATACATTTTTACTATTGGTACAGTCATTTGAGGTACTGATAATAGTGAAAATATTGAGGTGTTAAAGATTTGTTTGTGAAAGAAATACTGCCTTTACTTATGCATGTGTGCCAGTGGCAGTACCATCGTTGAATGATACTGGTCTGTTTTTCGAGCATGATACTCAAAGATTACCCTGGCATTTTCTTTTCTTTTTTTCTGATGATATTTTCACTGCTGTATCAATATCTTTACTGAAACTTGTGTATTGTGGTAGCTTTAGCATTAAAACTACCTTCTATAGCATGAGATCACATTGCCTTGTTGTGTCATAAGTTGTGTAGGTTTTTGTAATAGTTCTTGAAATTAAACAGTTGTGCGAACCAGGGGTTTCCTAGGAATCGAAATTAGGGGGGGGGGGGTCTATATTTTTAGGGGAAGGTAGGTGAAGGGGGGGCATTGAGAATAGAGGAGTCGTTGCGAATTAAGGGGGTGCCTTCAGAAAAACAAGGGGGGGTGTACATCCTGGAAATCCCTGGGCTGTAAACATCACCAACAGTCATGCATGACCTTTATTGATAATCCATATCTTTGCATTGTAAAAAAAACCTGATTTTTGGCTCTGCTGTACTCGATGGACAGCAGCAGGGATGTCTTTCTCATGATTGTTTGTTGATATTACTGCTATATTCATTGCATTTCATGTCTGCAACAACTTTGCCACTATCCTTTCAGCAGTTTATGCACTATTTTAAAAGGTATGGTTCTAGGTAACACTTTTGAGTGGTGTAACCTTCACTTTGTCATAAATTATGTTTGACTGCTAAAAATGAATAAACACTGGCCAGATGGTGGTGTGAACAACTAGTTATGCTCAGCAATATGCAACTGTTTTTTTTTTGCCATCTTTTTATAAATTTTAGTTTAGGCAACAGAGAGAAGGAAAAAAGGTCTTAGGTCTTTGCAGTGCCTAAGGTTTATCAGCTCTTTTTGTGTCTCTTTATTGCTATTTTGTGATTCTCTGTTTTGTTAACTGCATTAATAAAATTCAGGCTTTCTGGAGCTAGAAACGAACTCTAAATAAATAATAAAGGAAGTTACATAATTTTGATCTTTTTGAAATAAAATTGGTTATGCCACTGTTTCTAAAAAAAACAAATAATTATACGATGTGTGATTTCACTGTGATTACTACAGTGGAATCACGCTGAGCAAGCTGTGTTTTCTCAGCTTGACATATGAGGCAAAAGGCTGAGCAAACTGTATTTGCTCAGCTTGATATGGAAGACAAAAACTACGAAGGGAAACTCATGGAAGTCACTGTGGCAGTGATCAAAGAATCACAGCCAAGAAGTGCTCCTAACTTGGAATAGAGTGAGTGGACAGGTTAGCCTGGTGAAACAGAAGTATTGTAACTCTCAGGACGAGTGCAGACGAAAATAGACTCAGAGTAATGCTGTGTGGCCTGTTTTTTTTTTTCTTTTCAGATATGGATCTTGATGCCGATCCTCCCGAAGAGGTAGTTGCATATTATAGCAAGCTCAGAGATTTTGAGCTTGTTGACGACGGAGACTCTGACGAAAATCCCGACGAAGAATCCGTGCAAGAAAGCCAGGATCTTGAGGAACATTCTTCGCGGTCCATATAGGACTGAGAATCGTAGATAAAAAGCATGAATCAGTGTTGTTTAATCGTCCACCATTCAACAGCAGGCTCATAACATCTCTTCTCACCGATAAAGAGCAGTTCAACTGCATGCCGCATCATAGATGAGGTCAGCTCGTTTCTTACACACCCAATAAAATGCTCTGGCGAAACCCATTGAGCACTTTGGTTGCAAGCCATGTAGTATATCAGGGGTGCACAACTCAAAAATGACGCGGGCCAAAAAGTGTTTATGGGAAATTGCGCGGGCCGCACCTAGTGTGACACGTTACACCTTTTTGCTGCAGACAGGTTTTCAGTATCCGGCATCATCGCACTGGTGGCCGTCTTCAGCACATCTCGCAGTGTCATGTCCGTCATAGAAGATTGAAGACGGTTCTTGTTGAGGGTCATCAGTAAGAATGTCTGCTCACAGACATACGTGCTCCCAAAAAGTGATGCAAGCTTCAATGCGTGGTCCACAAGGTTTCCAGTACTTGCTCCTGTCAAGGCTTCTGTAGAAGTCAAGCAGCTGAGACTCAACGATGCATACCTCTTCAGTTCTGGCGAGTACTGGAGGTCGATGAGTTCTAGCTGTCATTCTTGATAGGCGCAGGTTTTGGAAAACCAACTTCTTGTCCCGGCACATCTCCTCAGAAGCAATCATAAGACATTCCTTGATGAAGTCGCCATCAGTAAACGAATCGACCTGAACTAGCTGATCTGTCGAGATATCTGAAAAGACGCCCGCGTGGCTGCTTCAGATGTGTTGTTTGCTTTCGTAAAAATGCTTTGCTCAGCAAGCAAATCTGCTTTAAGTCCTCGGACTCTGTTCTTCTCTCCGGAATCCGAATGAGCGCTGAAGTCGCGTGGCATGTTTTGTCTCGTAGTGGCGTCGAACGTTGTATTCTTTAGGAGCTGCGAGAGATTCTCGACACACAAGACATAAGCAATTCGATGCGTTCTCAATGAAAAAAGTACCTCCATGTCCACTCCTGGTTGAATTTCCGGCCTCCTGGTCGATTTTTCTCTTCTTTGGAAGTGCACTCATATTCCAAGCGTGACACGACTAGCTTTTCTCTATCTGCAACAAGCTGTCACTGATCATGTCCCAACAGGAGGGGAGAGGGCTGTAGCATCCGTGGAGAGAGGGAGGAGGAAACGGGATGAAGAAGAACTGGAACAAGGATAGGGAGGGACGCTGTTAGGGGTCATAACAACGCACTGGATGGCTGTACAGGCTTTTGTATTGTTGTTTTCTGTGGATCTAGTGGAGAGGGAATATTTGAACTGAGGACGCGGAGTTTCCCCTCGGAAAAGAGGACTCTGAGAAAAGTAGGTCAACGGGTTCGAATGCTTTCTGCCAAGTCAACGGCCGCAGTGCATTGAATGACACGGTGAGTGGTTTCTGCGCTCAGCTGGGCCGCGGGCCGTATGTTGTGCACCCCTGTAGTATACCATTGTTTTATTTTGGGAGATGGATGGCTGAGTGTATTGGTGCACTGCATCATGAAGTGCGTGGAGCAAAAGCCCAAACTGTTGAACAATGCAATCCTAGGTTTTTTGTCTGCTTCTGCTTATTTTATACAGATGAGTATCGCATACCAGTGTGCGATCATATACAATCACTACTTGGCCAGCATGTACGAATATTGGATTTTGAGTTTGAAGTGAATATTACCTTTTGGCCAAATATTTTAGAATAGAATATTGAACAGTTCTTCTAAGCCTTTCATGCTGTGCCATGGTTAAATGAAAACTCAGCTGAATTCGTGAGGGTTGTTCCCAAGCTTCCATTCCAAATTTCTAAGCTAATTTAAATATTACTATGGATCAATGTAGGCATAGGCTTATAGTAAGTTTGAGAAAATCCAGTGCCTACATTGGGATGGCAAGTAAACATCACATTTGACTTAAAATCAAGCCTATAGAGATGCCAAGCTATACCTTGCTGAGTGGATTAACAAACATGTTTGCTATACGCAAATTTTGTTCAATTTTATTGTTGAAAAATAAATAAAATTACAATTAGCGAGTGAATAATGCAGGTTCTCGTGACGTCATTGCCTAACATATTATCTCTCATAATAGCCACAGTTAAATTTAAAAAAGAAGAATTACTGCAATATAGGTATCAAAATTCACGCATTTTTCGTTTGTTTTTAAATACACCAGGCGCATGCTAAAACCACTCCGCTTTAAAAGTGTGCTCTTCTTCTGGAGTATGTGACTGCGATATTTGTAATTTCAAAAGTGTTCATCGGGGCGTGTGGGCGTGCTAGCCTGGTTGAGCGCGCTTCGTACCGATCACCGGCGCACTGCGGGAAAGCAACACACGCGGAAGCTAGCTCCGTCGGTGCTTGCTACTCCGCAGTGCACCGGTGCTCGGTAAGAAGCGCACTCAAC
Source organism: Ixodes ricinus (assembly GCA_037355805.1). Classification (NCBI taxonomy): domain Eukaryota; kingdom Metazoa; phylum Arthropoda; class Arachnida; order Ixodida; family Ixodidae; genus Ixodes; species Ixodes ricinus. Next base: position 4,685 of record JAZHYW010063116.1, read on the forward strand.
GGGACTAACCAGCCGCGATCAACAAGTGCTTGAAGAAAAAAAACGAATATCGCAGCTCGTCTCGAAGCGAATAGCGCATTATTCGAGACTACTAGGTATTTGTATACTTCCAAAATCATACCACTTATCAATACAAGATATAACCTGAGGTTAGCAGCACTAATGCACTGGCAAATTGTTCCTCTCGATTCCGAACCATTTGTCGCCAGATTTCAAGGGCAGAAACAGAGCTGTGTAAATAAAGCATTGCATATACTAAGTGCTTTATTTTAATTCGAACATATTTTTTTTTTTAAGGGGCGAGAGTTATACGGGTGCCGTCTTCAGTTCGCCATGTATTTATCAGGGTCGGCGGCCGTTAGACGAGGGAATAACCGTCGCGGTAAATTGGCTAATAAACTAAAAATTAGTGAGTTACCTTTTTGATTATTGGCTTGGCTCTATTGGCTACATTGCAATGGCCATATTGACGGCAGTTACGATTAGAGGCTAAACCAAAATGGTTTTCGGAGTGCCAAAGGGGTCAAGATATTCCTCAATCAATCTCCTCTACCTCAATTGCTCGGCGCATATTTTTAAAACGTACTATTATTTTCATAAAAAAAGAAATCTTGGATCACGAGCGTTGGTGATGGCATTAGTTCATCTTCACACAGGCAGCACACAAGGCATCGCACTTCTCCTATCAGTGGATGAGCTGGCGTAGGACCTGGTTGTCAAGTCCTTGTTTTGACCTTTGAAGGGGTGTCCCATTTCGACACCTTGTCGTCGACCTGAAAACGCCTGGCAACGCATGCGTAAACGTATCCTCCGCGAAATGAGCCGATTGGTGTGAACTAAAGTCACTGGATCCAGTGACTTTAGTGCAAACACACGTCTTTGGTCAGCTTCCCGCAGTGGTTGATGGCCGCCCGTAACCTTGTCGGAAGGTTCCGGTAACATTTTCCTGTGAAGGATTGGCCTTTACGGGTATGATCTGCTGGGAGTACACCATAACAACCCCCCCCCCTTTCCCCACCCCCCAAAAAAAGAAAAAAAAACCTAATTTATGCAATGGTCAGGTATAACAACTGCGTTTTCGCCTTTTTTTTTGGGGGTGGGGGGGGGCAGAGGTGAATTTGCGCGCTTTCATTTTTGTTTATTGTTTTGTCTCATGATTGTAGCGGTACGCTCAACAATCATTCATGATATGGTCAGAGGGTCGGTAAAAGTTGTCAGGGTCGGCTTGGAAAGCGCAATGTTGTAGATTCCCTTCGGCGCTCTTTTTGCAGTGGCGTAAGTGACCGTGAAACGCAGCCGGGGTGGCCTTTTATCGTGTGAACATCTTTGTGAATGTGCGAAATCGCCAGTGCACGTGCAAATTATTGTGCATGTGCAAATCACTGGGCGTTGCGGGGCAGCTTTTGAATATGTCGAGACTACTCGAATATAGGCTCGTTCAGCAACAAAAAGCTTGGCAATAGCTTTTTTTTTTTTGCCACCAATAATAGAAATAGTTTTATGACCGCCCCTCGTAATTCTAATGTATATTTTTTTTCGCCGTTATTTGTTTGGTCGACACGTTAAAAAGATTGTGAAAAGTAAACTGCATGGTTGCAACTGAAAGCTGGCTGAACTAAATGCCTCAATTCCCACGCGAGGCTTTTTTTTTTTTGTACTCGTCATGGCGCAATTTGTTTGACGTTCCAGAGTGGCAAAGCGGCCGTGATAACGTTTACGCTGCGGCGCTTTTACAGCGAGGCTGTTTATGACTATGATTTCGTGCATTTTTCACGTGCGTCAACAAAAACTTCTACGCTCGCACCGCCGCACCTGCCTCACACGCACGCCTTCCCTGCATAAAATATTCGAAGCAAATAACCCAAATAAAGCGTTGACGAACGCGCGTGCAAGAGGCCATTTGTTTGAGGCTTTTCCTTTAGAACAGTTACTGCTCGCAGTCGCCGACACGTGCGGCGCGTGGAACACCATTCCCTGCATTCTCCCCGATGCCTGGGTAATTGTGCTACCAGGTCCATTCAGTGGATTAGTTGTCATTAGGCACACTTTTCAAGATCAGTAGACTCTTCGTAGATAGATAAAGGTTTCTCAAAATTTGCTCGCTGTGCGTCCCGCGTACGGCCATGTGTCCGCGCTCGCACCGCCCTCTCTTTGTCGTCGTTCCAAGCCCGCTGTGTGCCTAGTTTCCTCTTACTCGCTCTGCCAGGGTGGCAGGTCCCGTCGCGCGGGTCTAGCTTCCTCCGGCTCCTCGGGGCGGCGATAGTCATCCACTCGAAATAATGACATCCGATCGAGACAACAGTAAATGTGTGTACACGTGCGTACCTTTCGTCACGATGACCACCGATCAAGACAATAAATATGTTCGTACCTTTGTTCAAAATTCTGCGTCACGTCTGTGTCGTGAGCTAAACAGCTTGGCTGGCCATCCAACGTCACAGAGTGTGATTTGGCTCATGATTTCCTTTTCCTTCTCTTTTGCTAGTTTCGAGGTTATGCGAATAGACCGATCTCACCGAGCGTCTTCGCGCATGCGCCGCCGCCATAACTTTAGTTCACGGGAGGCAAAATAAGGCACGAGAGGGCTCGTGCTGTCCCCCGTGCTTTGCACGCGCAGAGCTCCAGCAAGTTGTCGCACGTGCAGAAAGACTAAAGTTCCCTCGATGCATTGCGGCAGCGGTGCGTAGTCAAACTGGCCGGTGAGATCGGTCTATTATTTGTTGCTATAAATTTTCTCGCAAAACCCAACCCAGCGCAAAAAAGGCTAAAGCAACTGGCAGCGATCTTTATCTGCAAATTCATACGTACTAAATACGGTAAATTGGTCTCAGGAGATATCTAGCTCTTTTCGGAGACCTATTGTTTATTAATTTATGTAACGTGACGCTGTGCTACGTGACGTCACGGCACTCGACATCGTGACGTTACGCGACACATTGTCAGGCCAGTCACATGACGATTGTTGTGACATGCTTTGCCTTGGGATATGAATTTTGTTCTACGTGAAACGCTTTTGGTGTAGCGCTGTGGCGTACGTAGCCAGGACATGTTTCAGGGAGAGTTTTTCTTTTCCCAAACCGTTCAAAATGAAAAAAAAAAAAAGAAACAAGATAGAGAAAAAATTACACCATCTTCCCGAGGGGAACCAAGCGGGGTGATGCGGAGCATCGTGTTGGTTCCGAGGAAAGAGTCAGTTGTGCGCTGACGTCGAGAGATGGCGCCACCGACTGCCCTAGCGTAACCCCTACGCGAGCCTTCGTCGCGGCTCGCGGCAGAGAAACTTGAAACGCTCGCCGCTCGCCGTTTATTTTTTTCACACTTGAAGGAGAGGAGACTAGAGGAGGAGAGCGCGTGCGCGCGCGGTGTGAGGAGAAGCGAACGCACGCGCAGTGCACGCAGCTGGTAGAGAGAGAGCGGAGAGAGTAACGCGCAGCTGTTGGAGAGAGGGAAGGAGGAGAGTTGCGCGTGCGTAGTGTGACTGCGGACTACACGACGCCGCGGGACATAGACCCGAGCAAGAGATGCTCCGCATCTAAAAGAGATTGCACCAACACAGTTTTAGTTACCGTTTCTCTGTTAGCAGCGCTGAAACGTTCCGTTTCAGCGGTGCTAACGGGCATGGTGGCCAGGATTCGCAGCAGGTGGTTTACGTTAGGATACAAGGTCTTCCGGGCAAAGGCAAGTTGCCTGTGCCGCTGAGACGCGCTAAGCGATAGTGGTCCTTCCACATCTGTGTCCAAACCAGAACTTCCACAGGCAGTTTATTTAACAAAACGAATGCCCCGCAGAGGCTGGAACTTTGCTCGAAGTCGAGGCTTGCGTCATAGAGACCGACGTCGTTGGCCACAACATCGCTCGCGCCTAGGGAGGACGAGGCTGCCAGATCTGAATGTGCCGACTCTGTTGGAAGACCGTGATGACACTGCTTGAAGTTGTAGGTCAATAATCATTCTTGAAAAAAGCGTCAAGCGACAAGCTTGGCTATTGAACTCATTACTTTCACGACTCACGTGCTGAACGGAAGATTATACACATTACCCACTGCAGCGATTAAAGAAGTCAACAAGGTACGCTTTGAAACCAAGTGACAATGAGCATTTCAAAGTTGCTTCCACGGTGTGTATGCTCTGCGGTCCCACGGCAGCCATCTTGAACAAGGCGTTAGTTCAACCACAGATGGCGACACGCACCTGTGGGGTAAGCCCTCTATCCCGGGAAAAGTGGCGCCATTCATTGTTGCAGAAATGCTCGAGGCACGCCGCGCGCCACTTCTGGGAAATTCATGGCGTCTGAAATCTAGCCCAGTGCTGCGCTGTGCCGCCATGATCTTCCCAAGGGCTGCGACGTTGCACGTGCCTCGTGCATCGACGCACCTTGCGCTACTTTTGAAACATGAAGGGGCTTTAGTGGGGTGGCCGAAACATTGGTTCACGGTGGGATGGCTCGAGCACCATCACGTTCCCCTCGTGGCCTTGTCGCGCCGCTGCCAGCTGTGCTCAGCTGGCCTCAACAGAATATTTGCAGTCTTTGCCTGGGGCCACCGGGCGAGAATGCAGGGATTGGTGTTCCACGCGCCACACGCGCACGCCTTTCCTGTATAAAAGATTCGGAGCGAAGAAGCAAAAGAAAGCGTTGACGAACGCGCGTGCAAGATGCCATTTGTTTTAGGTTTTTGCTTTGGAAAAGTTACTACTGCTGAGGCCAGCGCGTGCGGCGCGCAGGAATCGACCAATCCCTGCATTCTCCTTGATGCTTGGGTAAGACAGCAATAGGTCTATAGCGTGGCTCCAGCAAACGCATGTATGCGAGAATGTCAGGGTCAGCAAATTGTTCTCTGATATAGGGAGATGCGGTACGGCGGTTGTCACGGGCTTTCGCAATAATCTTACCAAGAAGGAACTCAATTGTTGATTGACGTGTGAATATTCTTTTTCAATGAAAACTTCTGCAGGAATGCACGCTCAGTAGACTCAATCTTCCAAGACACCAATAAAAGCGTACGTCATAAACTGCTTCGCAATTTACGGTACTTACCTCACCATTATAATGACGACCGGGAAAAGTGACATAACGAAATATTGTGTTTCACGGGATCCGAAGATTTTGTAAAGGTTGTTACATTATAGTTCCCAGAAAAAGCCGTTGCAATATTTTCGGAAGTACTGACACCTATAATGTTAGTACAGTTTAGAAGGAGTATGATGAAAATCATCAGTATATAAATAGGAAGACGTTTATTAGCACGGAGACGCTATGATTGAGTTATGCTTAGCGACGGTGCGTTACATGTATGGGAATTTATAACTTCACGTGATTGCTAACTATGGACATGTGCATAATGACGACCTGTTTTGTCGGGAAGATGGAGAAGCGGTGATTACCTGATATCGGACGACTCGTGGCAGACGAACAAGCAAGTTCCTTCTCAGAGAATGGTAAGCGTCCAGTGTCAAGTACAGCACGCTACCGACGTTGTCAGCGTTTTGAACACTTACCGCTTTCGACAAAAGTGCTGGCAATTCCGCTTAACTTTTGTGGAAAGAGTCGAAGCGCTCTCTGAGTCCAGCGTCACTATGAACTTTAACTGAAAACGATTCACTATTCAGTCTGCGGGTGGCGAAACGTATCCGCATCTGCGCGGAGTCAGTGGTCGATGCGTACTCTAAGTGGCTGGAAGTTTACACGATGCCTGCCACGATCCGTACAAACGTCATTACGTTATATGCTCTCTTTTACCTATCACCTACCGAAAATACTTTTCTCTGATAACGCGCCAACTCTTGCTTCAAATAAAATAAACAATTTCCCACCCCCCTCCAAGAAAAAAAAACGGCATCAGGCATCACATTAGTGCACCATGCCATGCTGCAACTAACGGGCAAGAATGATGGTGTGCGAAACGAAGAAAGCCCTCTTGAAGCTTACGGA
>JAZHYW010063118.1:0-32927 GCA_037355805.1 Ixodes ricinus
TTTGATGTTCTGTGCTGCCAGATCCTCGCGCTCCAAATCTGCGACCGGGCACTGTATGGCTACGTCGTCAAACTGCCAGGCTTTGTTAGTATAGAGGAGGCTATGATCCTTCAAAGTGCCAGCACGAGCTCCCGCTAGTAATGCAAAGCTGTAGCGTACGGTCTACTGTCACTTTCTGCTGGGCGTTTATCAACGTTTCTTGGTGCAGTAGAAGGACAGTAGACAGACCTTCCATCACTTCCCCGAAGAGGGTCTCTGGAAGCTCGATGAAGCCAATACACGTCAGCAGGTTTCGAACGTCGCAGGTAAGAAAATAGGGCGAACAATTTTTTTGTCAATAGTGAGATTTACTATTGCGTGCACACGAGCAAATGCCAGCACAGTGTTTCACACCGCACGCTCGCGGAGCCCGAACAGCGCCTTTCATTGGCGCATGGCAACGACGTGCATGCGCAGTGAGGAGCATGTAACGTTAACGCAAACGCACAGCGCTTGTGTTTTCTTTTATACACGATACTAAAACTCTCAAATGCTTGCCCGCTTAAACCCGAGCGTCATGTGTTGGGCTGGCACATGGCACGGCCAGAACGGCACGACCTGTTTTCAACCGCCATATTTACTAGAGAGGCTGGAGTCGCGAATATAGGTTATCGCACCAACCTTTGCGAGCACTCGCTTGCATTCAGCGAGTACCCTCATTGGATCCGTCGCAGAGCAGAGGACGTACGTCATCAGCACGACGTCGAAATGGCCGTCGGGGACGTCCCGCATGTCTTCGGCGCACCCCTCAATCCACCGCTCCATCGTCACGTTGGGGTTCCTTTTCAGCTGCGCGCGAAGGTCGGCTCCAAACTCCGGGTTGGGGTCCAGGGTCCAGTACTGCACCTTCCGCTCCACGTGCTCCAAGTTGGCTCCGGAACCTGAGCCGATCTCCAGGACCCTCAGGGCGCCTTGCTTCCTCAGGGTGGCATCGTGCGAGAGCAGCTCGTTCAGTTGGCCCACTGTCGGGCGACGCACTCTTTTAAGCTGGTCGTTAAACAAAATCATTCCCACGGGGTAAATTAATCTTGCAAATACCGCGTCTCCGATCTTTCTGCTCAGCCTGATAGGAACGAGCAACAAAGTTGCAAAGACTAGGCACAAGTAGAATAGAAAGTTTAATGCTGCGGTGATGACCCTCTCCATTCCGTGAAGGGTTTCGTCCACCGCACTCGGGTACGAGCTGTATTAACCGGAGACTAGCTTTCATAGTTATAAGACCGCGAAACAAGGGGACAAAATAACAGAAAAAAGTGTCAAGGAAACGACCTTTCGAAACTTAGTTTTTTTGTCGAATCGTGTTGTCGACGTGCTCGTATCGTCATGAGCTGGCAAAAGCTCTAACCTTAATTATTGTGATTGCTTCCTTGTGTGCACGCTGTTTACAAAGGCCTGGATAATCACCTGTATCGAGTGCGTTAGCTACGACGACGCGCGTTGCAATCACGTCGACTGGAGGAACCGCTCTGTTTCGCACGTACACACTCCTGCAACGAGCGAAGGAAAGCAGACAAACGTGGCGGCCGGTGTGCCTCCAGAAAGACGACACGCGTTGTCACGAATTGGCATAACAGCAAACGAACAGGACATTTGTATAGTGGCAAGCTCTATTCATCTTTTTTTTTCTCCTCCAGGATTGGACTTGCATCGCTGAAGGCAAGGGAAACAACAAAAACAACAAAAACAGTAAAAAACACTCTAAAGTCTATTCGTTCTGGGACAATGACGACTCTACGACGCTCGACTTTACCAAGAGTACTAATCTTGCCATCCGCTTTTTTGCGATTTGAGACGCAGATGTAACTTCAGCAATTACATATCAATGCAGAATCATGTCACGAACAGAAGAAAGGTTATAAGTAGGAAGATCGCTACACGGGGCTCATCAACACTTGCTAGCAGGATTGAACGTATGTGTGTAAATAGGTTAAGGTTTTATAATCTCCTTTATGAGTTGACACGGACGGCTGCGGCTTCGACCAGCTGAAACCCACTCATTACGCTCTGCACAGCGGCAAGTCAGCTCCGTGTGACTTGCCCTTCTCTGGTTCGTGCCTTTAAAAGAGCCCACCTACGTCGACTATGATACTCGTTCAACCTGTCACGCTATTTCGCGACACGAGTGATCACTTCAACGAAGCCGTCCCATTACGAAAAAGTAATAATTTCATCAAATAGGAAGCTCCATTCGTGAATTGCCCGAGCGAAAAAAATATACTTGTAAACAGTATGCTCAAGTTTGTATTGTTTTATTTTCGAGGTATAATATGATCTACAAGAACCGGTCATTTCAAATTGAACCTTTGAGAACACTATATAGTTTACAGATTTTATTCACAAATATTAGCGATGCTTCAGCCTCTCTTAGCACATGTCTCCTGAATGTTACTATCAAAAACCAGCTTGATACCGAAACAAGCTTTGCACACATTTCATTCATTTTTTTTATTGATGCATGAAAGGTAGATCTAAAATTATTGAACATAATTCCCGCAGCACGTTTTTGCACCAAGGCGTTTTCAGATAAGATCGAACAACTATGGCCAGTAACCATTTTTCATTTTGATGAAAAAAATATTTTGCTGGCTTCCCCATAGCCAGAAAAATTAAACATATCTTTAATTTGCACAAAAAAATATTGTCTTTGCGAAAGAAATTTGTAAGCACCCTCTCAGTCACCTGCGCGTTTAGCGTATCGTGCGATGTTGGCATTTCGGGCGGCTTCCCCAAAAAACCTGTTCTGGCTACGGGTCTAGAAATATTTACTGACAAATTAGGAATAGGAACAATTGACAATAAGCATTAATCACAGACTATTAAGGTCGTTATTCTGAGAAACAAAAATCGCAAATACAGCACATTGCTCAATAACGCTTGGTATCAAAGATTTTTTTCTCTGTACCTATAAAAGCTAAGGTCTTCAAACTTTGCCAGTGGGTTGCTCTGTATATAGTTAATCTGTGTATGAAATATTGTTGTTTTATTTAGCGGGAGAAATTTACAAGAATTACTCACACGGGGTCTTTTTACTAAATATGCTTTGCTTTGAAAATAATTTAAATTAAAAGGGCCATCTTTAATATTCTTCAAACTCTCCGACATTAACGTTTATAGTATGAACTAACAGAATCTGCAAAAACATAATGCAATATTTGTGTCATATAAATTAAATTACAGACAATCTGATTCAATCGCAATTCTTTCCTCTTTTATTTTTTGCAGTATCTTTATTATTATATATACCGGGTGTTTTTTTGTTTCTATTCTTACAGATTTGTTTTAAAAAACAGCCATGAAAGCTACACTTATGCGGTTTGTGCGAGTGAGTTATACGCCCAGGGGGACATTATGTGGGTGGCTAATCTTTGCGATAAGTCGGCTAATTAATTAAATTTCACTAATTCACATTTTCATTAGTGAAAATAGACATATGGTTCCAATTAGAAACCTGTTGAGCGTAGTCCAAAACCCCTATAACAGTAATATTTAGAAAGACTTTGAGCGCGTGAGAAGCGCAGTAGTGCGCTGAAGTTACCGCTCGTGGAGCAGGTACAAGGCTGGTGCTAGATAAAAGATCTAGCACCAGCCTTGTACCTGCTCCACGGGAGTCTGTAAAGGGAAAATAGTGTTTCTAAGTTCGTGGACGTATCTCTTACTAAAAAGCATTGGTACAACTAAAAATACTTCGGCACAGTCGCTAAAACAGCATCTAGTAAAACGGCTCCTAGAATAAATATTGTTGCTTCTCTGCATAGCACCACTCAGAACGAAGCGAGTCAAGGCAGTTTCTCCATTTTCAAATAGTTATTTTGCTTTTATTTACTAGTTGACTATTTAATATGGTCATTAAAGTCACTAGAGTCCCTTATAAAGTCAGAACGGCGGGGCATGCCTTTCGGACGCCTGTCCTCTAGCACGCGCCCCATGCCTTCCGTCGTGCTTTGACTGCACGCGCCCTCTCGAGGTGCACGAACGCTGAAGCGTTGTCAAGGGTAGTGGGCTCGGGCTGGAGGCGGGACAACTGAAGCTGCTTCCTGTTCTCACCTTGTCAGAGACTATTGAGGAACTTAGCGACTTTTGACATCTAATCGAAGTGTACAATGTTCAATAAAAAGTTAACAGAAAGTCTGTAGCTTTTCTATTGACACTGGCTACAGAGAGTCAACTGAAAATTTTCAACACGAAGTAAACAGAACGTCTGCAGTCATTCTGATGACGTTGTCAACAGAAAGTCAGCAGAAAAAGAAATCAACATAAGGTTAATAGAGAGTCAACAGCTTTTCTTTTGACTCAGGCTGAAGAAAATCATCAGAAACGTGTCAACAAACTTGCTGTTGGCCATATCAACAGAAAGTCAAAGTCAAAAGAAAGTAATCAGAGTCAACAAGAAGCCAACCCGTTTTCAATAAAAAGTCAAAAATCATTTTATAGGGGCAGAGCCCTAAATTGTAGTTAACATTGCCGGTCAAAAGATCGCAGCTCTCTCGGATACGGGAACTGCAATCTCACTTTTTGGCGATTTCGATAGGAAATCGTTCAAAGATCGAAACATCTAAATGCGGCGCTCTCAGAGAGAGCTGCGTACGGCATCTGACCAAGTTATCTCCACCACTAAAGGAGCTCGACTGAAGCTGAGCTTCTGATGGACGACAATGCCGACAACATTGCACATATCTGCCGTGTCTCGCCTGCCCTATTCTTCTAGGTCGAGATTTCATCTCCAGGGAAAGAATAGTCCTAGATTTGTCAGCAGAAAAACATCGATATGGCTCGCAGTCCGCTGCTTTCAAGTTTGCAGTCAGACCAAAGCCTACTGCAGCTCGTCCTCTAGAGAGTACGATATGTGAAAAATTCCCCTCGTCGGGGTATCTGCACGGGGCAATGAGGTCATTTTCTGGCACCGACTCGGACCGTTCACGTATAGCGAAGCTCTTGGAGAATATCTCGCATATGTTTACGGAAACACCTGGAAAGACAAACATCCTTGAACGCCGAATTGATACTGGAGACACTCCACCTATCCGATTTAACGCACGGCCCCTTAGTGTTCATAAACGCCCACTCCTGAACGGAACACTGGATGAGATGATCCGGACCGGAGCCGTCCGTCCCTCAAAAGTCCATGGGCTTTTCCAGTTGTGTTAGCACCCAAGGAATTGGCACGGCACTCCTCTGCGTAGACTACCGTCCTCTGAATGCGGTCACGAAGCGAGATGCACAACCCTTTCCATCAATCTCATCCGTTTTATATGCACTGGGGTCTCCACGGACATTCACAACCCTCGACTGTAGTACAGGATTTTTTTGCAATTTCCCGTTGCAAGAGATGACGTCCCTAAGACAGCATTTGTTTGCTCCAGGGGCTTATTCGGATTTGTCCGACTCCCTTCGGCCTATCTAAATCCCCCGCGAGCTTCCAGAGGCTCATGGATACAGTCTTGGGTGATGCAAAGTTTAACTATACAATGGCCAACATGGGCGACCTAGTAGTATTTTCTGATACTATCGGGGATCACATTTACCATTTGCAGGTCGTCCTGAAGCGCATGAGTGAAGCTGGTCTCACAATTTACCCGTCAAAAGTGCAACTTGCATCACCCAAAGTGGAGCTTCTTGGCTTCGTGGTTGACCAAGGGTCACTCCAGGCGCAAAAAGAGAAGCTCAGAGTAATTATAGAATTTCCCCAGCCACGAGACAAAAAAGGTTTTAAACGCGGTACCTTGGCATCGTGGGATTCTACCCCGAGTTTAGTGCCAACTGCGCTGATTTGACCCGCCCCATTCACCAGCTATTATGTCGTGAGATTCCATGGACCTGGACTTCCACTCAGGAAGAAGCGTTTAAACCATTAGCAAGTGCTATTGCTGATACTGCATCTCTGAGACTTCCTAATCTCGATGCTGCATTCGTCCCCCAAACGGTTGCCAGTCATTTCGGTATTCGCGACTCCAGCAAAACGAACGACACCTAGCGGGAAAACACTGAACTGGCCGGACCAGGTCCTTTCGCGATTTCTGCTCGTCTCTTCTGGCTTCCGTGTTTGCATGTTGTCGGTGGACTGCGCGATAGAACAGTTCTACCGGTGTCTGTGTCGTGACCGTAGTATCGCCTTGTGACCCAGGTTGCTCTGCACGCGACCTATGGAACCGCGTGAGTCAGACATTCTGCGTTTCTCAACGTTCATCAGCACAGTGGAAGGGCAGTGGGCAGTCCTTTCCTCGTTTCCTCGAAGAAAGTCAAGCCTCTGGAAGCTCGCTTACCCCAACACATCGCCGCAGGTTCGAAACGTGGAGAATAAAAAGCGGTGCGAACCATTTGGAGTCCGATTCCCGCTCGCTGATGCCCCAGCGTTGTGCGTTGAGCTGGCACATGGCACGGCACGACCTGTGGGGCTATGTTGCGCTTTTTGGACTCCCAGGAGACTAGGAAGAGGGAAGTGACGTAGGTGTGAATGAACGTATCTCGCACCGCGAAACTCACCGTCATCAGCGACTCCACCAATCAACATCCAAAGAGCGTTGTTGACGTCACTTCCCTCTTTCTAGTCTCCTGGGAGTCCAAAAGCGCAACATAGCCCCCTGGATTCGACCGCCATATTTGCCCGATAGTGGCGTCCCCTATAGGTCGCTGGAGTCGCGAATAGGAGCAGTACTACTCCAGGAACACAACGCAGCGTTGCGGCCCGTTTACCGCGGCCGAATGTAACTATACGGTAACCGAACAGGAGTGTATAGCTATAATATTCGCTTTGAGAAAGATTGAAATGTACCTGAATGGGGCGACCTTTACCATCCAGACTGTTCACAAAGCATTAACGTTGCTGAAAAAGCTTAAACACACCGCTGGACGCCTCGCTCGCTGGGCTCTGGCTTTAGAGAAATATGATTTTTCAATTGAATACAAACCAGGAAAGTTCAATGTCGCAGCAGATGCTCTGTCACGAGCACCCCTCCCCCCCCCCTTCCCCCCGAGAGGGGGGATGATGTGGGGCTTTATCGAAAGGAAAATAATAAAGATGGCGTGTGAGGCGGGTGAAGCTAGCTCGCGCTCAGGGCGAGCGCGAGCTAGCTTCGTCGTCCTTCGCCGTCCCCTTTTCAACTTATCTGCCATCGTCAGATAAGTAGAGAACTTGCAGTTCTCTACTTATCTGACGATGTTTCAAGTGATCGAATAAATATATTTTAAATATTGTTGTCGGGCGAATCGCAACGCAACATTTTTTTAGTTGTTTATTTTCATTTGCCAAACTTTATTAAGTTTTTCTTGATCTTGATAGGACTTCATTTCGGAGCAAATAACACAATCATCTGCACATAACTGAAGGGCTACTTCAGTCTTCTTAACACAAATGATTGATATAAATAATAATAAGAGAATAGGCCATAGCACTGAGCCTCGTGAAACTCGCGAAGGCACTGAGAACGATGCAGAAGTATCTTCATTGAAACATACATATTGTATTCCACCAGGTTGTATCAAGAACATAAAACCCGGTTTTTCAACCCGAATAAACTAGTAAGTTGCAGAGAGCTGAAACCCTGCCACAATGTCAAGCAAGCAATCGGGATAGGATGCGAAAGTTTGAGAACATGACGTTACCTGGATCAAAAGATAAAAGGGAGAGACGAAATTTTTCTGCCGACTTCCACCTATACACGAACTCATCTCTGTTACGTCACGGCGCGGTGGTCGCGCGTCGGGGGCACTTCCGGTCTGGGGCTGTGGGCGGATGTCCCCATGTGAGACTTGTGTGAGACGTGTATTCCTGCGTTGTTTTGAAAGGAACCAGACAAAAAACCTGCCTTCTCGTCAAAACGCCGTGACTGGGGTTGTACCAAAAGAGTCGGGAAAGGTTTGAAGGTCAGTTTTCATGTGCTCGGTTCGTCCGAGAACGTGGATATGTGCCTTGAAAAGGAAAAACCAGACGCCGTCGGACCACGATTGCTTGGGCGGAAAGCACTTTGGGTTGAATTCAAGGATACTTGTGGTCATCAGATTTATTTGTTTTGTTCAGGGTGTTGAACCGAACCGGAACGCGAACCGAAAACCGGATCAAAACCGTTATTTTTGACCGAACCGGAACAAAACCGAAACCGAAATCGAACGCTTCATATTGAACCCGAACCGGAACGAAACCATAATTTGATGTGGCGGTTACCGGTTCAACGAAAACGGTTCAGGGCCAATTGTGTCAATAATTGGTCTAAATGAGAAAAGTTGCTGGCGTATATTTTTCTTATGTTGCCAAGGCTCATCCTACATACTGTGAGATATCTTTACATTTTGTTTTCATTGCATATGTAATAACAAATACATCATCGTCTAGAGAGCTTCAACTTTCCTTTGTTTCTTGGATTGACCCTGGTGACGCGGTTGCGGCGGCGGCGATTTCAAAGCACCGCTCGAAATGTCCAAGAGTCGGAGCGGATTGCGCCGCTCTAGGCACGGAGGCCTACGCGTCAGCGAATGTTTGACCTCCAGATGGACCGCAGTTGCAGTCAATCAGCCATTTAGCCAACCGAGCACCGAGAGCGCACCACGTGACCTTCCGTTTCAGTGCAGCGACACCCTGAACGAAGGGGGACAAGTACCTCGCTGCATCGGCAGTATAGTTTTTAGGGTCACCTGTAATGCATTTCAATGAAAAACCATTTTTTCTTCAACGTGCTCAAAATGTTACCTTACAAAAAAAATTGTTGGAGGCAACGTTAGTCGGCGATGATTCGCTGACTAACAAGAGAGAAAATGTCTGTTTATTTTTCTTTGTAAGTTTGTCAGACTTGCAAGGCCAGCATGTCACCTGTTCAACCATTTTCTCACTTTTGTTTCAAGACCCGTTTCATCGTCTTCAACTGAGCATTTGAGAAACGTTCTTCGCTGGGGGGGGGGGGGGGGGGCATTACCGGAACTTTGTTCGGTGGCTGACAGGTACAAATGGCCCAATATGAATCCCTCAGACCGGGTCATTTGCATAGAGCGTTGTTTGCGATAAAAAGTCAAAGTGACTAGACAAAGCATTGCCACGATATCTTTAGAACAGCGTTTTTCCGCCGGAACCCGAAGCGCTGTCAAGATGTAGTCACATTTCATTCTACGTACGTGCTCGCGTGCCCGGTCACTGACACATTGGTCAGTCCTGCCGATGTATACACGGCCTCAGCTTAATGGGATCCGACAATCCCAACTGCGCACTCGACGTCCCTGTCTCTGTGTTTTACGGCACATTTGCTTCCTCTCGTTCCCCTGTCAACCACTCTGGGGCATAGCTGTGACATCTTACTGGGTGTCGAAAACAGGTAGCATGTATAAAAAAAAAAACACGTGTGTGCAGAGCAAAACAAACCAAAACATATGAAGGCAAGCAATCTAGCTAGAGACCTTTTTATTGTTTCCAAAATCACAGCCCATCGTGTGATCTTCACAGCCCAGCAAGTGCGTGTTTGTCGCTTCGGAAAGCGAGCAAAGCACGCGCTATACGCCCGAACACTAAAGGTGGCACCGGGCACAAGTTTTTTTTTGGAAAAGTCGATAGACCCATTCTGAAAATAGCCCTCTTCTGGCAGAGTTTGAAATAGCTGCGTGTGCAAAAAACACCATAAAAATGGGAAGCCGATCGCTTGTATATAGTTCACTTAAGAACAGTAATATACAAGTAATAGCCTTACCACATTAATGGTGTCTTTTGCGCACGTCACTGTGCAGAGTTTTCATATCTCCCGGAAGAGGAAGTAGTATTGGGATGGGCCTATTGCAAGTATCTAGGGCTCAGAAAAGGCTGCAGGAAGTGCTCGGTCAATATTCAAAGGTCGAGTTAGGAACCGGTTCGAACCGGTTCGCGCTTACGAAAACCGGTAACCGGAGTGATATTATGTGCACTACCCTAAACCGGAACCGAACCGGAACAAAATACAATGCTACTGAACCCGAACCCGAACCGAACCGAAATAATGACCGGTTCGACACCCTGGTTTTGTTCCAACATGAACGTCGGAAAACCGTCAAGTTGAACCACCTGCGGACTACGTTCAGTGCGTGTTCAAGTTCAAACGGCCGCCTGATCGTTCGAACTGTCGTCTGCTCTTTCAAACGTTTCTGCTTGTCGTCTGCTCTTTTAGACTACACTAGCCCGTAGACCAAATGTTGGCCCGGTACTTGCGATCAGAAGTAGTGCAGGCCTCAAAAGACTTAAGTTTGGGGGTTGGTAAGCAGGCTCGATGTAAACAGTAGATACAAGGAGATGTTGATCATTGTTACCAGTGGCCATCACCGACTTGTTATGCCCGATTCACTTGGTCCGATTCTGCTTGCGATTTTCATTATCGACGTCGACCATCTCAGCTACGGTTGATGCTTTTGCAGCCCGAGCGACGTCGCAACTGAAAATTGCGAGCGAAATCTTATCATGCGAATCAGCCTTTAGCTTCCATGCTGCGGCGTCCACGCGGAATGAATCGCCGCATGTCATTATTCACGCGAAGTTTTGCGGTGTAACGTGCCTCGGTAATTTCGTTGAGGCCGCTCAAGTAGTCAGACATTGCCAGGAAGACGTAGAATCAACAATTCGAACTCAAAAAAGGGCAGGGGGACTCACACCGACGCCGACAACATCGCATTTCAATGGTTTGTTTATGGGCGACGGCGAACTTCTTGCCCACACTCCTTCGCGCATGCGCGGCGCCGGTGGCGTCCGCTAGGGGCGCTCCGGTTTGTTTTGTAAACATGAGTTGGTGTAGAGTCATACGTTTCTCAAAACAAAAAATAACACTGTGGGCGCCTGTTGCATCTATTTCAGTGAAATAAACTTATTAACAAGGAAGGAAATTTTTGTTCCTCCTTGCTAACAAGTTTGTTTTACTGAAATAATTGCTACAGGTACCCACGGAGTTGTTTCATCTCTTGACAAAATTACAGATAATTACACTGTTCTCATGCTTGGAACGGTGTAATTGTACTTAATAATATGTTTTCCGTTTTACGGAGAAGTATCACCTTCGTAAATGTGTCGGGAATAATTAGCTGTGTGTCATGATGTTGTCATGATGCTTTCTCGACATGTATTCCTCTTTTTCGTTTCTGGCACAAGTTCGCCTCCATTAAATCTCTAGTTCCTTCAGTTTTCTTCTGCCTCATTGTCTGTCATTCGTGACAATAAAAGCTCGCTTGCATAGTGACAGATACCAGTCAACGTCCAGAGCTGTTCAATTGTTTTATTTCGTCATGGTCGAGGGGCTTGCGTGCTGTTCTCGTGTTCCCAATTCCAGCAGGCCCCACACCCCTTCTGCTGCAAGAGGTGCTGGCATTTCGTGGCGTACTGACAAACACCGCACGGAGCGTGACCTTTTTTTTACGATTTCGTGTGTGGTTTTTCTAAAGAAATCTGTAAAATGCACAGAAAATTAAATCTCTTTCCACTAAAAATATTTTTTTATAAGTTTAGTAAGTGATAGATCACCATAGTTTGGCGTTTGTTTATTGTGCTAATGTCAATAAAGTTGCAGTTCATTTTTGTTTGTATTTTTGCTTCGCTAAAAAATTAGCCCACCAGAAATATTTTATTTCAATTAAGGATCGAATCGAAAGAAATCGACATTTGAAACGCTGAGAGGTCATCACTCAAAAGTTTCTACGCAAGCTCGATTAATGTTTCGTGAAGATGATTCGTTCGGTCGGAGGAAAGCCATGCCAATCAAAGCTAATCTACCTCAGCGTAACCCCAGACGTTCCTGGAGAGCGGCGTAACCACGGGCAGAAGCGTTTCGTTGAGCTGGAGATGGGCGAAACCGGCGCTCGCCAAGACATCTCCGGATCTCCTGGTCACGTGGCATCCGCAGGAAAGCGAGCTCCACAGGGGATCCAGGATCCTCTGCAGGACCAAGCCCCAGCTGCCGTCTTGGTGAGCCACGTGCTCCGCGAACAGCAGCTGCCCGCCCTGGTGGGAGGATATGGAAGCACTCTGATTCACATCCGCGCCGGACAGGACGCTTCGCAAGAAATGGAGAGCCGTAGTTTGATCGGTCGATGAAACCGTCACATGTAGAATAGCCCCTTTAAAAAAAAAAAAACATCAAGCAACATTGGCAGTCGCGATTCTTTTTTTGTTTTTCTGGGGGGGGGGCGGGGGGGGCCTGAAACGTGTGAGTAATTCAGAGTGCTCGGCAAACGCCGACGCAGCCCTCGTGTCTAATAGATGCTCAGAGTACGTGGCCATCCAAATGGTGGACCGGGATCATTGGAGCCGCAGCTTCTAGATGGTGCACTTTTGAAAAGAGAGAGAGAGAGAGAGAAAAAAACTTTATTCAAAAGCTCAGGTCCGAGCCGTCTTAATCTTCCGCACTGGAGGAGGAATCGTCTTCTATAACCCGGGTTAGGGTTCTTCGTTGCGGAGGGTCTAGGATCTCCTGCACATGAAGAAGTAGGAGAGGCCACAGCTCGTTTTGTAGGTCAGGAGGAGGAGCGGCCCAGTTTCCCCAGGAGTAGGGGAGGTGGGCAGGGAAGTTCAGAGGAGCGGGGTGAGTGGGGGAGCTTGTGGCTCTTGGGCAGAGCCAGTAGGTGTGCTCGTTCGATGGGTATCCCCGCATACCTGACACGAAGGCTGTCCGGGGCGGCCCTGTATGTAGTGATTGTATTGATCGCAGGGTAGGGAGTTAGTCTGTGCTTGGCGAATGAGGCTGGCGTCTGCTCTGTTGAAGAGGGTGGAGGGTGATGAGAGGGTGCACCGCTGGTGTCGTAGCAGCCGGGAACGTTCTCTTCGTTCCTTGTGATGAGGCGCGAGCCTCGGGGTTGTATGGTTCCGGCCAGGCTGGAGGGCCGGAGATTGCTTGCGGGCCAGAGCGTGTGCGCTCATTCTCGGAATGCCTGATGGCCGGGAACCCATTCGAGACGACGGTCCTATGCAGTGTATGAGAAACGATGGGTGTTCATGACGTTTGTTTATTGGCTGACTCTGGTGAATCACAGGACGTCACGTGACGTCGTCACCAAACGTCAATGTGCCAAATGACTTCACGCATACGGTTACATGACGCCACGGCGTCAAGTTGCGGCATGCGCAACGTCGCGTCACGTGGCGCGATACAAAAATTGCGCGTCATGTCACGTGACCTGACGTCACGAGTCTAACCAGGCTCGCCTCGCACGAACACGAAATCTAAGTTTGCTTTCTTTAGAGTGAGATGCTGCATTAAAACCAGACTTGGACGTAGTTCAAGTACTCTACACAAGCTACTGTAGTTCAACTACTTTTCTGAGTTGTTTACTAACTTTCAATTAGATTTTTATTTCGGTAAGTAGTAGTTTACTTTATTAACTTTTCCCGAGTAACTTGCGCTCAAACGACAAAATACTTTTGAATTATAGTGGTAGGTTTGCTTGTCAACAAACATTCCTGAACAAAAAGAGATAATAATTTGGAGGATTAGCTGATATTTTCAAAGAGGGCAAGCATGTGTCGTGGGCCGGGGGTTGGTAATTGGAGGGTCCGAAACCCCTAAAATATTCACGAGCCCCCCACTGCACCGACCCAGCTAGAGATGCGGGGAGTGGACAGACACATCGCAAGTGGGGGCCGAGTAAATGCAGATTAGAGCCGGAGACTGGCGTTTCATTGTCTCCCGAAGCTCAAAGCGACGCATTTGAAGAAAGGGCTTGTCCCCGCTTCTCCCGAATGTAGGAACTCTCGCCCACTATACGCGCTGTACACACTGCAACCTCACTTAAAGGAGGCAACAAAATGCAGCACCCACTCGGAAGCGCATCTGGTGCTTCCGTAGTTTGCGCTGGACTTGAAGAATCGCGCGCTAAAAGGTAACGCAAAGATTACTTCTTTGCGTTGTCTTTCCTTCCAAAACTTAGAATATTCAGGTCTTATAAGATTAGGAGATCGTTCCAGAAAACTTAGTAATTCCCCCAACGTTTTTACATAAAAATTAATAATAAACAAGCAGTGTTGGGAAGTACTTTAAGTACATGGTACTTAAAGTACTACTTAAAATGGGTTTAGAAGACTTGTAATTTACTTGAAGTACATCCTCTGAACATCACTTGTACTTTGCTAAAGTATTTTTCTTGCATTTTCCAAGGAAAGTACAGCTCTCCGCTTCAAATACATCCCCGAAATTTTAAAACAAAAAATGGGGTATCGTGATGTGGAAACGCACTATCGTGTTTCGAGACGTCATCTGGCGGCAATAAGACCGATATAAATAGGTGCCTTATAAGTTTATTGTGTCAAATTTTATTTCATTTTATTTATTTTCTTTCAGGGCCCGAAGGCATCACAGAGAGGAGTGAGTTTCAACACTAAGATATATGAGTATATTAACAAACAAGGCGAACATATGAACGATGGCTGAGGAAGAACAAACAAATTAGCAGTCACGATTTTAAAATCAGTAGCATCAGTTTTTGACTATGGGCGCCGGAAGGCGATCCCAATCGATTGAGGTTCGGGGAGAAAAAGAGGCACTAAATGAAGAGATCTTACGATGGGGGATGCCTACCTTTAAATGGTAATTTGGTCGTTACGATATGTAGGATGGTTCTATAAACAATGTTTCACAAAGTCTGGGATTAGAGTAATAAATCTTGCGAAAAAGACAGAGACGAGATACTTTTTTGCGAAAAGAGAGGTTAGGTAAGAATAGAGTTGCATTCATAGAGATGACTGAGGCTATGTGATGGTAGTTTGAACGAATGAAACGAGCAGGACGATTCTGAATGGCTTCAACAGCACATGCAAGGGTGATACCGGGGTCTCAGATAAAGGCTGCATATTCCAGTTTAGAGCGAAGTGAAGTTTTGTATAAAAGAAGCTTCAAAGACGCTGGAGTTGGCGAACTGTTTCTTTTGAGGTAGCCTAGCAACTGATTAGCGCTTTTAGTGGCATAACCGACATGGATATTCCAGGAGAGGTTATTGGCTAGATGAACACCAAGGTATTTATCGGAGGAAACTGAAGGCAGAATTGAATTATTGATGCACTAGGAAGGACCTTTTTTTTTTTTTGCCGGGACACTCTTATAGGTTTTCATTTAGAAATATTAGGTTCTGTGAGCCAATCTGAACACCAGTGAGTCACATTGTTAATATCTGTTTGAATGACGAAGATATCAGAATCGTTAAGAATTTCGTTATAAAGAACACTCAGCATACAGGCTTATGAAAGGGGAGACACGTGCAGTGAGGTCGTTAATGTAAATAAGAAATAAGAGTGGGCCGAGTACGGAACCTATAGGGACACTGGAGCTATCGTGGAAGGGTGATGAACTGGTTCCGTTAGCGTAAACAAATTGGGTGTGGTTTGTTAGAAACGATTTTATCTAAGCGAGTACATTATTATATATGTTTATGTTACGAAGTTTATGAAGAAGAAGCATGTGAGGAACCTTGGCGAAAACTTTAGAAAAATCTACAAATATGCTGTCAGTCCTGGAACCCCGGCCCTAAGTGGCGTCATGGTCATGAGTGAAGGTTAGGAGTTATGTTTCACATAAATACAATTTACGGAAGCCGTGCCGTAGAGTAACACAGTAAACGAAAAGAGTGGCCACTCGAGCCGATTCGAGGCCCATAAGCTAGGGACTACGACGACCGTTCAGTGGCACTGCAGTCACACACTTAATTTAGACATTTATCATATTTTCACCCTTGATAAATAACTCTACTTTATAACCTAACATTTTAAAATTAATAGCAGCTCCAAATACTTTTAAAAACAATTTGAACAGCTGCGGCTTTGGCTCCGACTCATTGGATGGCTTTGGGGCCGTCGGTTCGGCGGACAGTAGCTTTCCGGTCACGTCGCGCGAAAGCTCGGTTGGCCTGCGCCTGAATGGCTCGTGCGGACTTCTCGACATTCTTCCGTTGTTAGAAAGGTGAGTCGTTTGACTGACCCCGTATTTTGCTTGCTTTTGGCTATAGTTGGACGCACGAGCTAAATCGCGAGCTAATTGCTCAGGATGAAGCCTCGGCAGTTGCACGTGCGCGCGTGCGCTCGTGCAGCGAGAGCGCCAGTCAAGGCACTCAAGGCATACTCAATTTCATACCTCATGTGCATCGCTGTCAATGCTGGTAACGCGAGCGCGTGGCTTTCGCGCCAGCAGCTTTGACAGCGCTGTACCTGGCGCCAGGTATGAAGCAGGGTACAGGTGGCCTTCATGCGCGCTTTGCTTAGGGCGAGGCCATCCTAAGCAAAGCGCGCTCACGAGGAAAATACAAAGAAATGGGGGTGACAATACCGCGAAGGCTTTTTTATATCACCACTCTGTATTGTCGCTTCAACAATTTTGGTTTCCAAATTACTATGAAATGAAGGCACTAAATTCGCGTAATCTCAAATTGACCTGTGCTATTTTCGTTTCCCAGCTGATGCCGCCAGGATGTTTGGCTACGGCAGCTACTGTTGCGTAGCCTGGTGCGAAACAATGGGAGAACCCGCAAGAAGCCAGGAACAAAGTTCTTCCGTGTTCCACGAGACAACAGGTTGTCCTTTGTTTTAACAACGTACTGGATGCATAGTTCTAATGCTAATAAAACTCATTTCTCAAAACTCTAATGCTAATAAAACTCATTGCATAGTTCTAATGCTAATAAAACTCATTTCAAATCTTAAATCTGCTTTACTTCTGTTAGTACTAAATTTAGTTTTAAAACATTCTATTCCATGATGACCGGATCGTGGTGGACTTGCTTCCCAGCTCTACAAGGCAAACTGAATTACAAATTCGTTGCTACGTGGTGAATTAACATGACATGCAAGGGAACCACAACTCAGTGTGTTTTTTATTGAGACTGCATGATTTTTAATGTTTTTATAAATGAGCAAGGCACTAAAACTAGCTGATGCCCATCGTCCACACTAGTATAAAACTACCGAACTCCTGAAAAAATTTACACTTTTTTATAGCACTGCACACCTTTTAACCAGTCTGTAAAATAGTGTATGTGTGCAGTCAATAGATTACTACAACCTCCTGAAGCACTATTAGTTTGCTTATCACCTCCATGTGAAACCACAATATGCAAACCTTGTGGTCAAATATTTTATTTTGAACAAAGAAACAAAATAAAAAATAATGAACTTCACTACATCTTGCAGGTCAAAGGCGTGGCTGAAGTATGCCAAAAGAGACGACCTTCTGCAAAAATCGTCCAGTGAGCTACATGCGAAATATTTCGTCTGCAGCATTCACTTCACAGCGCGCGACTTAATGGACCCTGGGCGAACAAAGCTAATGAAAATCGCTGTGCCTTTAGTTCGCCCATCGACATATTGAGATACTGAGAGAGGTAAAGACTTATTTAACTATCCATATACGAGAGAAGCCCTTTGTTGGGATTATTTGCAGCAAGCAGGTTGCACTCTACTAATCTATTGTAATGACTGCTTTTTTAGATGGTCATGTCTGTTTTTTCCTATTATGGTCATGTGGAATGTGTAAGTTCCCATTTTGATCTGTGTTAATACTCTCTTAGGTCGCTCATCTTGGATGCAACTTCCTTTTCTTTTGGACACTGTTTCTGCTTTACACATATGTGAAGCGTGAAGGAGATTGAGATCAGGGGTGTCTACCAACCTGGCAAGCCTGAAATTTGCAGGGAATTTGGGATCACCTGGAATAGTCAGGGAATTATCAGGAAAACTGTCAAAAGGTTGGCTAAATCAGGGAAAGTGACCAGTAAAAGTGGCACGGTGGTGCGGAACGAAGCACAACAATCAGGTGTCGCCACGGCTCTGCTGAAGAACATTGCCCAAAATGTCATCCTTCGAAGGAAGGAACAGCCAGGAAATTTATCGAAATAGTCAAGGAAAACCTGGAAAAATCATGAACTTTGGAAGAAGTCGTTTGGTAGACACCCTGTAAGATGTACTTAATTAGGCAGTCCAGATTGCATGCCAAGCCTTGGTGGAATCATTTGTGATGAGTGGGTCGCAGGTACACCGGGCACCAGTCTGCTTTAGCAGTCTTTTGTCAGCCATTTAATGTGTGCTTTTTTGATGGTAGTGGTCATATTAAACCTTACATGTTAAATGTGACATGTTAAACATGACATGAACGTAAAACCTGTATTAGTCCGTCGGTTGGCTTTCAGTTCTTGTTATTTTGGTCATTATTGTAACTTAAATCAGCAGGAGCAAGGTATGTTTAATTGTGCAGTGCAAGCTGTGTTAGGGTTATTTAATGACTATGTCACAGACTAAGTAGGTCTATACTAGTGGCAATCTAGTTTAGGCATTTACTTGTCTGTTTCTTCTCATTGGGGTCATCGTGTATTTCAGAATTATTCTACTGAACGTTTCTATTTGTGTACAAATTACATTGGATCAACGAGCTTTGATACTACATGGCCAGTTTTTTTAGTATTTGTTGCTGATGCTGCATACTGCTGCATATGTTATGTGTGTGTGTGCGCTTTCCATGGAACTTGCTTGAGAACACAAAACAGGCTTTCAATTCAATTGCAGTTGTAACGTTGTAATTCCAGTTGTTTGATAAGATTTTCATGCATGCCATAATATGCTTGTCGTTTTTTTGTAGGATGTATTGTTTCTGAATCCTTGATACACGGTGCTTGTGTTTTGTAGTTTTTGTAATTATATACGAGGCACAAACTGCCCATCATATTTTTGTTGCGAAAATAAACTCTGTTGATTACTCCCTAGTGGTGTTCTTCTGGACAGCACAAACCTACATTGGTTTCCTGGCTTGTAAAGTCAGTGTTAACTGTATATAGTATTGTCCATTAGTTGTCCGCATTAGGAATCATACAAACGTGTGAAGTAATTATAGCTGAAATTTGGCATGTGGGAAAAGTAGGAAAAATATAACTCGCGCCAAACCAGATGGCGCAGGCTACTACCCAATCCACTACGCCAAACTAGATAGCTATCCATCCGGTAAGTGTTTTTATTGTGACTCCATTCATTCAGTTGGGGACTACGACGGCCGCTGGGTGCGCTCCCTGTCAGCTAAATGGGCCGCTGGGGCCTATGGAAGCGTCCGCTCTTTACCTTGTGTAGATTGCTCTATGAGCCGTGCTGTGCAGAGGTGAAAAAAAGAGTTTGAATCCCAAAACTTAGCAATATTGTTAATAAATTAATCCAGATAAGTTACTAAATAGTTTGTCAGCGAGAGTGAAACTACTTTGTGGCGATTTGAGTTTATTAAACATTTGCCGCCATTTTCGAAAAAAAAAACTGATGCACCTCCGATTACCACTAGAACAATGGGTAGCAGTTTGAAAAGAAAACTGCACAGGGGATGAATGGGCATCATGAAGAATTGTGTTAAAAAGTACTTGCATTTTACTTTGAAAGTACATGGTATTTATAGTACTATACTTCAAGTACACTGCACTCGGAGTACTTACTACTTTACTCGAAGTACATAACCTCTCACTTATTTTGCGCCTTACTTCAGGTACTTTTTTGATGTACAAGGTGCCCCCGAAAAATATTTACAGGGTTCTTCTTTCACTGCAAAAAGAAACTACGCATCGCCGAACACTCATTCTCCGCCCAAAAGTAGCGCTAGAAATTCGACCCAGATGCCAAACGTGTATCACCAACCGATATCTTATTAAAATTTAAAAGTGAATTTATAAAAATCTGAATGGGAAAATGGCGGCCGACTACATGGAGCTCTATGGCGCCAGAAACCGAAAACGGCGAAAATGAGCCTCAATTTCTCATGAAAATTTCAAGAAAATCACATAACTTTTTAATATGATATCGGTTCGGGATGAAAATTTGGCACCTGGTTCGGACCTCTACCGCTGCATTTCGGCGGAGAATGAGCTTTCAGCGATACGTATAGTTTATTCTTGTGGTAAAAAAGCAAAAAGAAAAAAGAACTGTAGATGTTTTTGCGGTTACCTTGTAGTTTACGCAACACTGTAAGCAAGCAAACACTGTCTGCCAAATCAAGCTCAGGCAGTGTTAAACCTCAAAGTACGTACGATACATTCGCCATACATCATCGACCAAGAAACAAAAAAGTACAAAACAATGAGGCACGGATAGGCAGAACCAGCTATTTAAGTATTTCTCTTAAAACACAAGCCGCTTTATATTTGGCTAGCAGAATTTCGCTAACGGATGAAAACCACTGTACTTTCTTGTTACCATAAAAAATATAAAATTGACTTCAAAGGTCCCATTAACTGAAGAGCGTGTTGGTAACGTTGACTGGCAACAAAAAGAATTAAACAAACTTGTCCCGAATTTGTATTCTTTCTGTTGCCAGCTACACTTCAAAGGTAATTCGCTTCCTTTTACGGTACTCAATAATTTACTCAATTACTTTCCATCCGAGTAATTTTACTCTGCTAAAGTTACTTTTGAGGCCAATACTCAGTAACTTAATTACTTCTTAGTAACTTGTACATATCTTATTAAAACTACGTTTACCTGGTGAAATTGCGGCAAGACTGTGGGCCTAGGACAAAATGGTTCCAGAGAAAATAGCTTCGGACAAAATGGTCTCGTTCAAAATTTTCTTGGACAGAATGGTCCCGATTGCAAACCTTTAAAAAATGGTCCCAAGTGATTTGTCGACACTTTGGGTGGTCTTTGAAGTTTTAGTAAACTGCTACTCTAAATCAATGTCCAACACACGTGTAATGTATATTTTAAAATAGTTAAATCTCGTTGAATATCTTTGATAAAATAACCAAAGAAGTCCAAAAGTTAATGTAAGTCCTATTATTGCTCACTTGGCTCTATGGCTCCTATTCGCATAAGTCAGAGCACTCTACAAAGCTGGAGCTTGGAAGAAGAGCACTGTACAAAGAAACTCGAGACTGAGAAAATGCGGAAGATAACACCAAGAGAAGAGAACAAGCTAATTTTTTCATCTTTTTTTTTAGACAGCACTTTTCATATAAGGGTTAAACAAACTGAAGAAAATGGAAAGACTCTTCGCCTCTCACACCCTCTTGCTTGACACAAAGAAAGGAAATGACATCGGACCCTCCGAAATTGGGTCACCTTAGAGGACTGTAACATTGAAAACAACGGGAGAATAAGGCCAACAGGGGCAGAGCTATGACATTGAATGCCTCATGCGGTGACCTCACAAACTCCTAAAGTAATTAGAAAAAAAAACATGCAACGCAAGCTGAAAAAATAGATATTCAGAAAACGCTTCCACACTGCTTCCAAAGACAATGACGGCTTATCTACAGCATTTCTATGTTTGGTAATCGGAAATCATTCTCTCAACATGCGCTTGTGGTCGTTTCTGGTAATATGGTGGTTGTTGAGTTCCATAACGGTACGCATTTATTACACTCCTGAATGTGCTTAGAAACTTACGAATGTTGGTCTTTGTTTTTTACACACCGTTTATGTTCACCTAGTCTATCATTAATACAACGTTTTGTTTGACCTATGTAGCATAACCTGCAATCAAAAGAGATCTGGTAGACTATAGACGATTTCAAGCAGGGCATCTGGCCGCCGCCATGTCTCTGCTCGTACGGGAAAGTGCGTGCAATTACAAGCTTGTCAAAGCTACGTTCACGCACAGCTACACATGATAGCATGCATGGGGCCGCAGTGAGATGCCTTGCATGCAATTATCTATACCGGAAACACATGTGACATATTTATTTCTGTGTTTTTTGGTAACCGGACAAAAGCTCACCGGAAAACAGCTCACCAGACAGAAGCCCACCCGTCTTTTTCACAAACCCAGACAAAAGCTCACCTCTTTTGTTCTTCTTTTTTTGACTACCAGGGCGATACACGGGCTGGGCTAAAGTGCGGACGCGATGGATATTCTACCATTTTTATAAGGCTGCTTCTTCCACCTCTGCTAAACCACGCAAAGAAAGGTAAGCCAAAAGAAACGATTCTGCCATTGTCAAAAAGAACGAGTTGGTAATAAAAATTAAGCGCCAACACTTTTCCTGGATTTATATTGCAGTGTGAGTTCGCCTTGTCTCTTCAGCTTATGGATTGCTTTTGGGCCTCCGGGAATACTTTTCTAACAAAATAGCTAAACAAACACATAAAGGTTAGCCACAATGTTTCTTTATTAATAATACACGTGTTTGCTTGGTGTTCGAAGTAATACTTGAAGTGAATTCCTAAGAAAATAAATTGTTTGTCATTGTGCGTCATAACAGTATTTGAAATTAAGGATTAACTCAGGGTGATGTCAAACGGAAACTGAAGCAAAACTGTATTATACAACCCATTGAGTTGAGATTTTTTATATATTTTGCAGGTACGAGAGTCGGGCCTTTTGGACAAGTACAAGACTGACGAAGAATTTAGAAAGCTCTGTGGGATGTTGGATGGGCTGGCCTTTCTTCCACCACAGCTGGTGCCCGAAAGACTAACCTACATCAGAGGAGAGTCTACCGGTGACATCGGCGACCTGCTAGATTGACTAAGATTGCACGTATGTAAGCACCCCCTTTTGTGTGACTTTTGCTCCTTCTGCTGCGGCTCCCAGAGCGAATTCTTCGCTTTGCCTGACTGCGCCGATGACGACCGGATTTTTCCCGTAACGGTGGTATATGTACGACGCCACTCTACAAGATGAAGACCGGACGAACAACGCCTGCTAAGGATGGAATAACGCATTCCAGAAGCTTGTCGGCCACCCTTATCCTAGCGTCAGGAGGCTGATTGATTACCTAAAGCAAGATCAGGCACTCGTTGCCATGGCAATCAATAAATTAACTTGTTTCGACTCTAATCAACAAGCCAGGTGCCTGTCAGATTTAATTTATTGTTGCATTTTAGAGTCACTCGGATGCAGATATATGTTGTCCGCACTCATGTTAAGACCAGCACGACATTTTCTCCTGGTGATCTTTTGTCCGGGTCTGTAAAAAATTGGGTGAGATTTTGTCTGGTGAGCTGTAGTCCGGCGAGCTTCTGTCCGGTG
The DNA here is from genome assembly GCA_037355805.1 of Ixodes ricinus. Classification (NCBI taxonomy): domain Eukaryota; kingdom Metazoa; phylum Arthropoda; class Arachnida; order Ixodida; family Ixodidae; genus Ixodes; species Ixodes ricinus. The sequence continues at coordinate 22,938 of JAZHYW010063118.1, forward strand.
AGCTTTTGTCCGCTGAGCTTTTGTACAGGATTCGTGTTTTTTCATGCAAACTGTTCGGGCGGAAGCGAAATGAGTCAAAGGTTTGAAGCTAATATGTGTGTTAAACGCCATGAGTAAAATAAACTTATCTCCTATTGATTTCTAGTTGTGGGATATCTGATGGAAAAACGTCACGCCTACAAACTTTCTCCTTCTTCCTCTTTCTCTTGGTGTCACCTTCCTTGTTTCCTCAGTCTCGGGTTGCTTCAAATGTTCAGTATACACCAGTTCCCTTGCGCCCTTAGGTTCTATACGTAGAATAACGATAATTATCGCTGGAGAAGGACCTCTCCAGGGACCTCTCCGCTAGAAATGGAGAGGTCCCTGGTTCGATACCAGGACCAGGCGGAGTTTTTCAGTCGCGCACCAGTCACCAAGCTGTGTTTGTCCTTTGTCTCCCTTCCCCCACTCCACGGATTATCATTATTCTTGTCCAGCTCACTGCACCTTTGCATTAAATGCATTATCTACATACATTGAAAAGTTTTGTGGAGTCGGTAAATTTCAGTGCACTCGGTTATGTACCAAGACTAATACAGTCCAGGACTTCCGAGGATGGCAATGGTAGTCGTTACAGTAACATGATATCGCTTAAATCAGCCAATGGGAGTGAGGCATCACGCTGCTGCAGTGGTAGCACTATATATTGTTTTCTCGGTCACAACTCTTCTGCTTCTGGCAACTAAGTTTTGCGTGTTAAGGGGAGAGGCGGGTAAAAAAAACTGCACTATTTTTCAAGAAGTGTGATTTTGGGCTTTAGGATGCTTTATTATGTTTGAATATTTATATTTAATGTATAAAAAAAGGAATCATTATGATCGTAAAACTAGTAAAATACAGATTTGAAAAACTCTCGCATACACAAAATTCCTAAATTTGAGCCATTTTTGTTAACGCGCAGATCTTCAAATTATGGCGTTTCCGCCATGACTTTATTTTGAATGTAGGCTTAGCCGTCTCTTTCCGTCGCATTCATCTGTAGGTTTAATTTTTCATGGAAAATAATAACAAAAAGCCAAGTTTCTCACTGTGAATGAGTGTCGCTACACATTTATGATAATTACTGAACGCGTTTTTGTTTTCTTTTTGTCAACTTGGGGCCCCTTCACACTTTGTGCAGAAGAATGTTTGTTCTTAATATTATCCTATCAGAACCAAATTTGCACTCATGTCCGGGCAGTGGTTACTAGAAGGTGAGGCCTTCCGGGGCGCCTTGACGCGTCAGGTAGTAGCTTGGGGAGTACTGTCGAAGTCCAGGGGTCCCGCACATGGGAGATGTGCTGCGCGAGGCCATAGGACAGGACGGAGGTTTCAGGATGGAGAGGCCCAGCTCTTTTAGGTAAAAGGAATATGGGGAGGGGGTAGATGTGAAAGGAGAAAGTGAGGAGATTTCATCACATATGCCATGCTCCGGAACCTTCCCGAAGCTAAAATCGACGAATTGCTGACACACATCAACCAGGCATGGTAACCGACCGCCTCCCACAGAAATAGAAAATGGCTCACATCACCCTGCTGCATAAGCCCGGAAAGCTCACAACCACTTCAACAAACCTTCGCCCCATTTCAATGAACTCGTGCATTGGTACTCAGCAGCCTTGATTGGCACCTCGAAACCGGGAAGCATCTTCCGCACACTCTGGTCGGGTTTAGAAGACACGTCTGCACGCAAGGCGTAGCCCTCCGCATCCAGGAAGATGTCTTCGCGCACCCAAGCACCATCCATACTTCGCACTTTCGTCGGAGTCGACCATAAAAACACTTTCGATAACGCTGCTCATTCTGCCATTCTCTACAACCTTCAAGAAACTCAACTCGGAAGCCGCCTCTTCAACTATATAAAATATTTCCTTTCCGAACGTACTGCCCAAGTCATCGGACCCGACGGCCCACCTTTCCCCACTTCCCCATCTCACGCGGCACGTCACAAGGCTCCATTTTATCCCCAACTTTATTCACCCTAACTATAAAAAGCTCCCCTCTAAGCTTTCATCTGTTCCTGGTCTGTGCCACGCCATCTACGCTGATGATGTCGCTATCTGGTGCTCCCGCGGCAACCCGGGGACGCTGGAACGCACCCTTCAAGACGGCTTAGAGATTATCTACACCCACGCCCAATCCAACGGTCTCAAGTACTCTCCCGAAAAATCGGAATGTTTCATCGTCGTGGATCAAAACCGGAAAGAAACAGAGACCTATTGATCCCTCATTCGCCTCAACGTCGATGGCCGCCCAATCCCCCGTCGCCCACACATCCGTATTTTGGGCTTTATATGGCAGCAAGATGGGAAGAGCACAGTGTGGACAACAGCAGTCACCAAACGAATCTACCTTATTTCTACGTGCTCCGCGGAATCACCCGCCACACACACGGTCTGAAAGAACACGAGCTCCGCAAGAGTGTGATAGCGACCATCTATTCCCGTGTTCCCAAGCCCTCTCCTTTTAACCCTCACGAATACCCAGTGCACCAAACTAGAAACCGCTCTCCGAGAATGGCTCCTCGCGGAACTCGGCCTCCCCACGTGCGCCTCAAACTACCTCATCACGGCCACTGCTTTTCAAAACAGCCTCGAGAAGAAAACGGAAGCCCACGTCGCTGCGCCATGCCACCGACTCACCACGTCCAAGCAAGGCCGTGCCATTCTGTCCACCCTCGGATACCCAACTGCACACCACTCTTCCCTTTCTAAAAAACCACCACCGTGGGACACGATTCCTTGCGTTGCAGTCAAGCCTATCCACCGACACATGAATTCGACAGTGGATCTCGGAAGACGCCGAAGCAGAGTTCTTCATCTTTACACACCACCTCACAAAATCTATTACACGGACGCCGCCTTCCCCGACGGCATCTCTACCACAGTCACAGTGGGCCCCAAGAGAGAGACAGTCCGACACCATGCACATGCACCCTCCCTTACAGCGGCAGAGGTACAGTCCATAGCCGATGCCATTCTCTTTCAGTCCTGATCTACCGACTCAATTACTATCCGCTCAGATAGTCAAGGAGCCCTCTGAGATTTCCCAACAAACTCCTTACCGGCAAACATCAAACACGACCTGACATCCTACATGGCCGCCCACCCCCATCTCCACATCTTTCTCGAGTAAGTCCCCGGACACCAGTGTTGGGTAATGTACATCTAGAAGGTACTTCAAGTAAAGTACAAAGTAAATTAGACGTGATGTACTTTAAGTAAAGTAGTAAGTACACTGGGTGCAATGTACTTGAAGTAAAGTACTATAACTACAATGTACTTTCAAAGTAAAGTACAAATATATTAACAGAATCGTTCATGATGCCCTTTAATTCCCCTATACAGTAATTTTTTAACTGGTATGCATTGCCCAGGGGTAATCAGGGCTACATGACCTATTTTCAAAAACAGCCGCGATTATTTGATAACGTGGTTACACAGTATTTATTGTCAGGAATTGAGTCAAATTCCTGAAAATCACTGTATAGTGATTTTCTTGCACTGGATTGTTGCACCCAAGGGGGTTAAATGTACTAGGAGAGCGTGGCGTCAGCCCTGTAGCTTCCGCAAGCAATCTTCTCATAAAGGAGTGTCCTCTCCTTAATGAAAAAACGAACAAAATACAGTGAGTGTGCAAGCGAGTTGGTGATAATTAATCATAATGGGACACCTGAGATTGGGGTGCAAAAAAATTAAGGAACTTTCAAGTCGAAGGAAAGGAAAAGACAAAAGAGAACGTCTCAAAACATTCTGACGTTCTCCTCTGTTCACTTTTTCTTCGACTCGAAAGTTTAATTTTTCCGCAGTCTCAGGTGCTAGTGCTACATTAGATTAATTTTGCTCACCTAATATATTAAACCTCCTCGCTCGTACTGACCGACCGAGAAGTAGCAAGAGTTCAAAAAGCTACGGGAAAGCCGCCCCCAGAACAAACGGAGCGATGCTTCGTCTATTCACGTTTTTGGTATGGGTAGAATATCCCTCCCAGAGTTTCTTTGGAGTTAACAAAGCATCGTTTCGTGATACTAATTTAACAAAACCAAATTTGTGGAATGTACTTTGAAGTTGGGAATTGTACTTTCCTCGGAAAGTACCAGTAAAAAATACTTAAAGTAAAGTACAAGTACATATTCAGAAAATGTACTTAAAGTAAGGTACAAGTTTCCTAAGCCTACTTGAAGTAGTACTTCAAGTACAATGTACTTCAAGTACTTCCCAACATTGCCGAACACCAAGGAATCGCAGGAAACGAAAGGGCCCACGCCCTTGCTCGCGCAAACGAGACTCCGAGCAACCCAAAAGAGGAACGTACCGCTCATCGCAAGGCTCAACGACAGCGCCTGAAGGACCTTCGCCTTTCCCGTCGCACCCTTCACCCTCTCACCCTAACCTAACACGCGGTGAGGGTACATACGTTCGCCAGGCACATACACTGTCCCTGCCGTGCGACGTCATAAACCACCAGGTTATGAATGGCCCCGAAGCCTCTGTTCGGCAGTCCGGAACTTTAAGTACGGCAGGGAGCCGATCCAGGTCAGGACCTCATCAGGAAACAGGAATCGGGAAGGACCAGGGAGCAGAAGGGGTGTCTCGTAAAACTTTGTTTATTTAAATATTGACGGGTTCAACTTGAGAGCACACTCTAGAAGCCGCCCGGTGCTCCCTTTATTGCGTCGCATTTCCCCATATTCCCACCAGAGAATCCCCATGGTCAATGCCTTTACCAAAGCGGTGGAGCCATTGTTCCCAACATCCAGACACGTACCTCCCCCTTCCCTCACGCACTGCCACTCGCGTCACTCACAACGATGGGCCAGACATCCTTGGTCACGGTGTCGCCGGTTAATCTCGGGCGGTCAACGGCGCCATCGAAGTCTAAACTGTAGAATGAAGTCTGGATGGAAGAAGAAAGATAATCGTCTCTAAGGGCAGGCGTCTCGGCTTCCTGGCGATAGGGAAGTAATCCAATAAGCGCTCTAAGTGGGGAAAAGGGTGCGAAGCCTTCTCCTTTGTCCAGGAGCGTCCAAATGCTCTCGGGGCGCCTTGCGTCGCGGCCAGACAGAAGCAGCAGGAGAGGTGTCGGTTGGTAACGACGTCTCGTGTTGACACTGGCGTTGGTCAAATTCGAACCGAAGAATGCAGTCCTCTGGTGACTCAAGGTAATCCTTCGTCGCATGCAACGTCGTCCCTTTGGTTGTGGTCACGTTGGCGACCCCATGTCGCCTCACGATTTGCTTCCGGGCAAAATTCACCGGAACCGTCCGGCGACGACGTGGCAAATGAACCTGTGGCGGTCGGACTGAACGGGCGAAAATTATCTTTCGGGCCTTCACAACAGCTCCTCCTTGCCAGAAAGAGTGTCTTAAGGAGGCAGCAGTCCACTGGTCCCTTGAGAGTCATGGTCTGACGGCTTGACTAGCGACTGAAGTCCAGGCTGGGGTCCACTCTGGGAATCGGTAGCAACAAGGACCAACAACACTAAACCAAACTTCGCAGAGGCAAGCGCCCAGCCCCCAACCTTTCCAATCCGCCAGACCAAAACGAACAATAAAATGCCTCGTAAAAGTTCTGTTCTATTTCCTGAAAAAAAAAAACACACGCACAAAGACAATTATTTTTTGGAACAGGTTGCTCTAGTGAACGAAACCTTGTAGACTAATAATAAAGTCCTCCAACGCTCACCCTAAACCTAATACAAAAAAAAATGAAAGCCGTTTACAACTCCCTGTAACGCCGAATTAGAGCGCAGCTCTTGAGGAGGAGGGGAAGGCACGGGGGGGGGGTCACGTGGCCTGGGGGTCACGTGACCTCGAGGAAGGGGGGGATTTTCCCCGCTAAATTTGGGGGGGGGACATTTTCCGCTAGATTTAGCGGGGAAAATTTCCCGCTAGATTTAGCGGGGAAAATTTTCCGCTAGATTTAGCGGGGAAAATTTTCCGCTAGACTTAGCGGGGAAAATTTCCCGCTAAATATAGCGGGCAAAATTTTCCGCTAGATTTAGCGGGAAAATTTCCCGCTAAATTTAGCGGGGAAAGTTTCCGCTAAATTTAGCGGGAAAAATTTTCCGCTAGATTTAGCGGGGAAATTTTCCGCTAGATTTAGCGGGAAAAGTTTTCTGCTAAATTTAGCGGGGAAAATTTTCCGCTAGATTTAGCGGGGAAAATATTCCGCTAGATTTAGCGGGGAAAAATTTCCGATAAATTTAGCGGGGAAATTTACCCATCATGCAACGCGCGGTTACGCCGACGGCGACGGCGACGCCGCTCAAGCCGGAAACGGGCGCCTAAGAGCTGCGCTCTAAAACGTACTCTCGCGAAACAAAACGCATTACAAATTGTAACGTAACTCAAAAGGGGGCATATCCCTATTAAATTAGATCGGGTTCTCTGTAAAGCAAATAATACCGAGGATAAAATCGCTTTAACTGAACTTTAACACCAACACAACAAAATAAAGCAGAAAAAAAAACTTGGACTCTTGCGAAAAGAAAAGCTAATAACCTTGCCTAATAGCTCAGCCAACTCAATAACAAAACTAAAACACGTTCAGCCCTCCCTTTTCCCTCGAAAGTCATTCTTTGCATGCAACCCACGCCCAGTTTGTTCTTGGCCTCACTCCAATTGTTCAAGCACTTCTCCTTGGACTTGAGTGCCGGCACGAAGTTGCCGTCCCGACGATCTCCATTGGTCTCCACGTCTAACGTGATGCCAGGCTGAACCACGGGCGATAAACTGTGCCTTCGTCTTGAAACTCGTTGAGAATTGTCCCGGGCTCGTTGTTGCCTCCTCCAGGCTCCTTGCTCGCACTTGAGCTGTGGGTTCGTGGCTGGTTGAGATGAGGGTCCTAGAGTTTCCCCCTCTCAGCCTTGAGGACCGCTTCCTTTTTCAAATCAAATCAAATCAAATAGTTTATTTCCCTATTTACTTTCTGAAGTGACGCTCGTCGCGCTTTCCTTGACGGTCTTTGCAGGAAGCGTCGGTGTCAGATCGTACAACGCTGATCCGGCGCTTCCTCTTTCTCTTGGGTCTCGGTCGCTTGCTCATGACAGCATCCAAGTTCTCGGTCTCAGATCCACTATGCCGCGAACACGACGATGTCCGCGGGTGCATTTGCGTCAGGGTCTGCTTTGTTCCGCCCGGGCTCCTTCGTGTCCCCGGTGGGTCCCTTGCTCGCGCTGTCGCCGCCGGTTGCGGGTCCCTTGGGATGGCCGACTTGGGGTCTCCCGTCCTCCAACCTCGATGACGTCTCGTTGCTGTACGCGCACTTGTTGGTGTTCTCCTCGCACCTGTACTCCGTGAATGGCCTGGAGTCCGGGTTCTGAAACCGCACCAGGCGGGACCGGCTGATCTCGTAGAAGGGAATCCCAATCACAACGCTCCTGGTGGGCCGCCTGGACTCCTGCGACGGAAGCGTGGGCTTGGTCCCAAAGCCGCACGGGTGCCGATCAGAGCGGCCAGGATCCTGTCTTGATTCCTGAACAGCTATCTCCTGCATCTCGGCGCTGCTCTCCATCAGCTGGCTGGACTTCTCCGGCATTGTCTCCGTCTCGGCGTCGCCTTCGTTCTTCGGGAAGCCACCGCTGGAAGCCCGAAGAGACTTATCTTTTTTGTCCTCAGAAAAGCAACCGCCGGGAGCCTGAAGAGCCTCCTTATCTTTTTCGCGTTCCTGATCACTCTCAGCTTCCCGCAGCTCAGGCGTTGTGTAGGTCTTGTGCGGAACGGCGTCGGTCTTGCGTAGAACAGCACCGGTCGCTTCGGAAGAAACATGCTGGCTTCTGGTGACATCGGTGTCCCCAGCTTCAGTTTTCTTTTTTCCTGATACACCACTTCTTTCGCTGCCTCCCCGTCACTTTCACCGTCTCGCCGCTTGGTCTTTGGGTCGGTCTTGCGAAGAACAGTGACGGTCATGTCGGGAGAAAGACGCGGGTTTTCGGTCAACTCTGTGTCCCCAGCTTCCACTTTCTTCTTTCACTGGCACGCCTTCTCTGTCACTCCTTCAACGCCAATTTTCGCCCGTAAACAAGACTCCAAATCCAGCTTTTTCTTCGCGAGCTCGAGCCCCTGTTGCTCGATCTCGTAGTCGAGCTGCTGAATTTCGCGCTTTCACTCGCGTTTCTTGAGGTACCACTATACTTTGTTTTAGCTTAGGTCCGAGCGCGGCCTATGTTATGAGCCGAAGGGCCAATTATACAGCGCAAAAAGCGCAGCGTCATGCGTGGTCTCTGCGCTTTATAGAACCAGCCGGCAGAGGAGCACGCACAGAGAAACCCCGAATACCGGCTGGTCCTATCAACTGCAGAAAGCACGCCATGACGTTGTGCCTCTTTCGCTGTTTGATTGGCCCTTCGGCTCATAACATCGGCCGCGCTTGGACCTAAGCTGAAACGAAGTATAGCGAGCCTCGCGTTCCTCTCTCCCTCTAACCCCTCCAAAGGCTTTGTGAGCTCCTCATTGCTGATTTCCGTGGCCTAATTGAGTTTTATAATGCGCTGTTTCCTTTTTGTCTTCCCCAAATGGATCCCTAAATGGGTACAGACCTGTTCCAGCTCGTACTTGCGGAATGCCTCCAAACTCATGATCTAGCCTGTGTTGGCTCTCTTTCCCACAAGATGCTTGCGTTAGAACGGTCGCACAGTCCTTCTGAGAACGACTATCTCCAACCACCTCTGGAAAAACTAAGAGCAAATGGATCTGGCAGAGGAAGGTAGAAAAGTCCGGGCACTCACCCACACAAGAAGTCATGGTCCGGCACAATGATCCCAAAGCTATCACTAGTTGTCGTGACCGAGCGGTTGTCCGGGACTTGGAGTACGTCAGGAAGCCGAGCTAGTCCAGGACTTCATCAGGAAGCAGGAATAGAAAAGGACCAGGGAGCTGGAGGGTGTCTTGTAAAACTCTGTTTATTTACACGTTCACAGGTTCAACGTAAGGGCATTCTATAGAAGCCGCCTGCTGCTCCTTTTATAACGTCGCATTTCCTCATATCCCCAGAAGGGGATCCACAAGGTCAATACCTTGACCAAAAAGGTGGAGCCATTTTCCTTAAAGCGGCCCTGCAATCATATTTAAGCGTCTACCTTTTTTGCTGTTTCCACGTCTCTTGGGGTGCGGGCGGGCCAGCGGGCACGGAGAGGGTAACTAAATATCAGTGCGTCATATTTTAACCGGACGACGCGGAAACCTCCTCCACCGACGAGGGCGACCCGCGGTACCGAAAGCGCGCAAAATGTGACGTTTTTGGTCCTGGGCTTACTACTGGTCAGAGCCGCTAAAAGCTTTTTTTTTTTTAGTCGAGATACGAAATGTAAGTATCGCGAACCGTTTCAATTATGTATGAAAGTAGTTTTTGTTCAGTATTTTAGATCAGAAAAGAAACAAATGCAGTTTATAAAGTACGGAAACAAGAAATGACCCGTCGACATACCTGCCACCAAGCGGCGGAAAAAGCGGCGCATAATAGAAAGGGCTAGTGGGATGAGGCGCCGATGAACGGCGAGCGTAGAAAGGTCCCGAAGCGTAGAAAGGCCATTTGGTGGTATGGCAGGGCGAAGGGGCTCCCCTTCTGTACTGATCTTTACCCCGTGTTTGCTGTCGTTTGTGGCCAATGAAGTGTTATGCCGAAATAGTCTTTAATCGCGCAGCAAATGCATTGCGAGCCGCACTGGCCGCCCGCTTCATACAGCCTATCCAACACACGCTTTAGTGGAGCCCTCTCGAGCCGTCGACGCGGAGTGCGGCAGCCGTGAGCGCTCGATGAGCTCACTATCCCTCCTCTAGTTCACGGCCACTCAAGCCAGGACCTACGATGTCATGAAGGAGGTTATTTTTTGCTCGTTTTTGTAATTCTAATTTGCCTATAACTTTTAAAATAAAGCGAATTTTGCGAAAAGAAAAGTTTGATTAAGTTACTATGTTCAGCGCGCTTAGGTTCGGTGCAAATTAAAAACCAGTCAAAAAGTTATTGCAGGGCC
>JAZHYW010063127.1:0-12221 GCA_037355805.1 Ixodes ricinus
GAGCCTCGACAAAACCTTTTTCTTTTAACGGCAATCAAGGAATACTATGCCTCAAATAAAAAAAAACAATTTTTTTAAATTTTTACGTAGCTGTATAAAAATATACGTCGTGAAAACAAATACCCTGCTTTTTTGGTGTCGTAGGTGTAACCTCCACTGGTGTTTCAGGCCTGGTTGGCCTCGTCGCTGTCGGGCCTCTCGTCTGTTGTTTTTCTGACGATTTGGACGTCACTCCTGAAAATTTGGTGACAGAATAATGCAGAGTACGATGTAAAACACAAAACATGCCTATCACCTCGGCTCTTTGAAATTTTTTATACGTGTAAGTGGAAGTAGAGGGTGCTATAGGCTAATAGCCGAGTCACGTAAGAAGTATTGTTCTCTGCTTTGTCAGGCACACCGCCATGCACACATCTATTTCCTGCGCAAATAACTAACTGATTTTGTTGACGTAAGGGATTTTATTGATAATGATATATGTATATATATATATAACTGGGAGGAAAAGCAAAACCCTTGATGAAAACAACAACGGGTGGTTTATTCTTCGACGTTTCGGCCGGAGTCCGGCCTTCGTCAGGAAGAACTTTTACAGATGAACTCGGGCGGTATTTATACAATGCTACGGTCGAGTCCAAGTTTCAAAAGCGGCGGGATGACGGTTGGAGTTTTCAAAGGAGCGTAGGAAGAGTTCCAGATGGGCAAACGTTTATACAATGCTACGGTCGGGTCCCAATTTCGGCGGGGTGACGGTTAGAGCTGTCGTGAGAGGGAAGCGTAGTGCAGTTCGTATCCGGGTAAAGTAGATTGACGGTCGGGGCCACGTTTCAAGGACGGCGGGATGACGGTTGTAGCTTCTTGAGAGAGGGCGCAGGGTGGCTTTGTGTCCGGGCGGGAAGGGGTGACCTGGATGATAACTTAACGAAAGGTACACGCGCAAACTAAAATGCTGTCTCAAAAAAAAAAAAAAAAAAAACGCCAAGGTTACTTGTGTTGTTTTATGGAGCATGCATGATTCAAACCTGGAAGGGAACAATGTTAAACCCAGAAACCCTGCCCGCCCGGACACAAAGCCACCCTGCGCCCTCTCTCAAGAAGCTACAACCGTCATCCCGCCGTCCTTGAAACTTGGCCCCGACCGTCAAGCTACTTTACCCGGATACGAACTGCACTACGCTTCCCTCTCACGAAAGCTCTAACCGTCACCCCGCCGAAATTTGGACCCGACCGTAGCATTGTATAAACGTTTGCCCATCTGGAACTCTTCCTACGCTCCTTTGGAAACTCCAACCATCATCCCGCCGCTTTTGAAACTTGGACTCGACCGTAGCATTGTATAAATACCACCCGCGTTCATCTGTAAAAGTTCTTCCTGACGAAGGCCGGACTCCGGCCGAAACGTCGAAGAATAAACCACCCGTTGTTGCTGTTTTCATCAAGGGTTTTGCTTTGCTTCTCAGTTATACACCCACGCCTTCGGCCCCCTGACACCATGCCTGTTGTATATATATATATATATATATATATATATATATATATATATATATATATATATATATATATATATATATATATATATATGGGCGGTTTCATTTGGATTCAGGCAACGAGTGGCAGTCGTATTTTTTATTTTGCTTCAAACTTTTATATTTTGTGGAGCATGTTCCTAGAAGAACAATCCTTTTTATTTTCATGTCCTGACATGATTAGTTCCTGAGAAAAAAATCTCAAAGAAGCGGGAAAGAACTACGAGGTTTTGACGATTGTCGTGTGTGGCGTTTTTGAATCACTCTCGATCTCAAAGTATTGAAAAGAGAACGTCTATATTTTTTTAGTGTGATATATAGGCATGTAGGTAAGCCGACATTATAACTGCTATTTATTATTCGTCGCTCCAATTTTTGTAAAAATCCCCAAACATGCCTCCGCGAACAACTGTGACCTAAAATGGGGATTTTATTTTGAGTCGACTATGTTTAGTATCGCTTTTAAAATATTACCACGTGTAAAACCATTCATCGCCTTCCAAATTAAGCAAAGTTTGTGTTTTTATCATGTACGAGTACTGAGAAATAAATTATGAAACAGAGAGGGTTTTCACTTTTTGTTCAACTTCAGCACGCTGTCTAAAAAAAAACCCATTTTTAATTTTTTTCTTTTTCTCGCGTTGCGTTCTCTTCACACCCTTCTTTTAGCCAGAATACATTTCGTTAATAGTATTTGCCTTGGTTTTGAGTTTCAAGCCTCTAAAATTGCTAAAAAAAGAGCAAATGCCGATGGTGGGATTTGACAATTTTCGTGTGTGGCGTTTTTGAACCACTCTCAATGTCAAAGTATTCAAAAGAGAGTTTCGATATCTTTTTTATTGTGATATATATGCAAGTCAGTGAAACGACATTTCATCTACTATTTATTATTCGTCGATCCAATTTTTGTAAAAATCCCCAAACATGCCTCCGCGAACAACTGTGACCTAAACTGCGGATTTTTTTGTCAGTCGACTATGTTTAGTTTTGTTTTTAAAATAATACCACGTGTGGAACCTTTCATTGCCTTTCATATTATGTAAAGTCTGTGTCTTAATCACGTACGAGTACTGAGAAATAAATTATGAAACAGAGGAGGTTTTCACTTTTCGTTTCATTTCAGCACACTGTAAAAAAATAAAAAAAAATATATTTTTATTTTTTTCGCGTTTTGTTTTTTTACACTTTTCTTTTAGCCAGAATACATTCTGTTAGAGTTATATGGACTAGTTTTGAGTTTTAAGCCTCTAAATGTGCTAAAAAAGAGCAAATGCTGATGGTGGGTTAATGGGTTATAGCTGTATATTTTATTCTTTATTATAATAATCTGAGGGACGTTGAATAAATACTCATATCAAAAACATGAATGTCGTTAGGCGTATAATATCAAGTTTGCAATTCCAAACGTCTAAACACTATGAAATCGCAACTGCCGGGAGCGGGTTTTCAGACAATTTCTGCCGGTGCCTAGATTGGAGGGGCCTCAAGCCTAAACCCTATGCGCTACATAATCTATACTACGTTAGAAATATCAAAGTATAATATTTTGAAACATTAGAGTAAAATACGCTCTCTATTGGAAACCTAGATTTTTAAATGCGAAATTTTATATTTTTAATGCTAAATTCATGTTGAAACAGAACCAAATTATTTTTCAGCATATTTAAAGGCTTAAAAACTCAAAACCAGTGCGTATACCTCTAACGGAATGTATTCTGGATAAAATAAGGGTGTAAAAAAACACAAAGCAAAAAACAAAAGAAAAATATTAAAAATGTTTTTTTTATACAGTGTGCTGAAATTGAACGAAAAGTGAAAACCTTCTCTGTTTAATAATTTATTTCTTAGTACTCGTACGTGATTAAGACACAAATATTACATATTATGAAAGGCAATGAAAGGTTCTACACGTGGTATTATTTTAAAAACAAAACTAAACATAGTCGACTAACAAAAAAATCCGCAGTTTAGGTCACAGTTGTTCGCGGAGGCATGTTTGGGGATTTTTACAAAGATTGGACCGACGAATAATAAATAGTAGATGAAATGCCGTTTTACTGACTTGCATATATATCACAATGAAAAAATTTCGAAACTCTCTTTTGAATACTTTGACATTGAGAGTGGTTCAAAAACGCCACACACGAAAATCGTTAAATCCCACCATCGGCATTTGCTCTTTTTTTAGCATTTTTAGAGGCTTGAAACTCAAAACCAAGGCAAATACTATTAACGAAATGTATTCTGGCTAAAAGAAGGGTGTGAAGAGAACGCAACGCGAGAAAAAGAAAAAAATTAAAAATGGGGTTTTTTTTAGACAGCGTGCTGAAGTTGAACAAAAAGTGAAAACCCTCTCTGTTTCATAATTTATTTCTCAGTACTCGTACATGATAAAAACACGAACTTTGCTTAATTTGGAAGGCGATGAATGATTTTACACGTGGTAATATTTTAAAAGCGATACTAAACATAGTCGACTCAAAATAAAATCCCCATTTTAGGTCACAGTTGTTCGCGGAGGCATGTTTGGGGATTTTTACAAAATTGGAGCGACGAATAATAAATAGCAGTTATAATGTCGGCTTACCTACATGCCTATATATCACACTAAAAAATATAGACGTTCTCTTTTCAATACTTTGAGATCGAGAGTGATTTAAATACGCCACACGCGACAATCGTCAAAACCTCGTAGTTCTTTCCCGCGTCTTTGAGATTTTTTTCTCAGGAACTAATCATGTCAGGACATGAAAATAAAAAGGATTGTTCTTCTAGGAACATGCTCCATCAAAATATAAAAATTTGAAGCAAAATAAAAAAATACGACTGCCACTCGTTGCCTGAATCCAAATGAAATCCGCCCATATATATATGGGCGGTTTCGATTTGGATTCAGGCAACGAGTGGCAGTCGTATTTTTTATTTTTGCTTCAAATTTTTATATTTTGTGGAGCATGTTCCTAGAAGAACAATCCTTTTTATTTTCATGTCCTGGCATGATTAGTTCCTGAGAAAAAAATCTCAAAGACGCGGGAAAGAACGGCGAGGTTTTGATGATTGTCGTGTGTGGCGTATTTGAATCACTCTCGATCTCAAAATATTGAAAAGGGAACGTCAATATTTTTTAGTGTGATATATAGGCATGTAGGTAAGCCGACATTATAACTGCTATTTATTATTCGTCGCTCCAATTTTTGTAAAAATCCCGAAACATGCCTCCGCGAACAACTGTGACCTAAAATAGGGATTTTATTTTGAGTCGACTATGTTTAGTATCGCTTTTAAAATATTACCACGTGTAAAACCATTCATCGCCTTCCAAATTAAGCAATGTTTGTGTTTTTATCATGTACGAGTACTGAGAAATAAATTATGAAACAGAGAGGGTTTTTCCTTTTTGTTCAAATTCAGCACGCTGTCTAAAAAAAAACCAATTTTTAATATTTTTCTTTTTCTCGCGTTGCGTTCTCTTCACACCCTTCTTTTAGCCAGAATACATTTCGTTAATAGTATTTGCCTTGGTTTTGAGTTTCAAGCCTCTAAAAATGCTAAAAAAAGAGCAAATGCCGATGGTGGGATTTGACGATTTTCGTGTGTGGCGTTTTTGAACCACTCTCAATATCAAAGTATTCAAAAGAGAGTTTCGAAATTTTTTTATTGTGATATATATGCAAGTCAGTAAAACGGCATTTCATCTACTATTTATTATTCGTCGGTCCAATCTTTGTAAAAATCCCCAAATATGCCTCCGCGAACAACTGTGACCTAAACTGCGGATTTTTTTGTTAGTCGACAATGTTTAGTTTTGTTTTTAAAATAATACCACGTGTAGAACCTTTCATTGACTTTCATATTATGTAAAGTTTGTGCCATAATCACGTACGAGTACTAAGAAATAAATTATTAAACAGAGGAGGTTTTCACTGTTCGTTCAATTTCAGCACACTGTATAAAAAAAACATTTTTAATATTTTTCTTTTGTTTTTTGCTTTGTGTTTTTTTACACCCTTATTTTACCCAGAAAACATTCCGTTACAGCTTTACGCACTGGTTTTGAGTTTTAAGCCTTTAAATATGCTGAAAAATAATTTCGTTCTGTTATCAACATGAATTTAGCATTAAAAATATAAAATGTCGCATTTAAAAATCTAGGTTTCCAATAGAGAGCGTATTTTACTCTAATGTTTTAAAATATTATACTTTGATATTTCTAACGTAGTATAGATTATGTAGCGCATAGGGTTTAGGCTTGAGGCCCCTCTAATCTAGGCACCGGCAGAAATTGTCTGAAAACACGCTCCCGGCTTTTGCGATTTCATAGCGTTTAGACGTTTGGAATTGCCAACTTGATATTATACGCCTGACGACATTCATGTTTTTGATCTGAGTATTTATTCAACGTCCCTTAGATTATTATAATAAAGAATAAAATATACAGCTATAACCCATAAACCCACCATCAGCATTTGCTCTTTTTTAGCGTCTTTAGAGGCCTAAAGCTCGAAACCAAGTGAAATACCTCTAACGGAATGTATTCTGGCTAAAAGAAAAATGAAAAAAACTCAACGCGAAAAAAATTTAAAAAATATTTTTTTTACTTTTTTTAAATGTGCTGAAATGGAACGAAAAGTGAAAACCTCCTCTGTTTCATAAATTATTTCTCAGTGCTCGTATGTGATTAAGACACAGACTTTACATAATATGAAAGGCAATGAAAGGTTCCACACGTGGTATTATTTTAAAAACAAAACTAAACATAGTCGACTAACAAAAAAATCCACAGTTTAGGTCACAGTTGTTCGCGGAGGCATGTTTGGGGATTTTTACAAAAATTGGATCGACGAATAATAAATAGTAGACATAATGCCGTTTTACTGACTTGCATATATATCACAATAAAAAAATATCGAAACTCTCTTTTGAATACTTTGACATTGAGAGTGATTCAAAAACGCCACACACGAAAATCGTCAAATCCCACCATCGGAATTTGCTCTTTTTTTAGCATTTTTAGAGGCTTGAAACTCAAAACCAAGGCAAATACTATTAACGAAATGTATTCTGGCTAAAAGAAGGGTGTGAAGAGAACGCAACGCGAGAAAAAGAAAAAATTAAAAATGGGTTTTTTTTAGACAGCGTGCTGAAGTTGAACAAAAAGTGAAAACCCTCTCTCTTTCATAATTTATTTCTTAGTACTCGTACATGATAAAAACACAAACTTTGCTTAATTTGGAAGGCAATGAATGGTTTTACATGTGGTAATATTTTAAAAGCGATACTAAACATAGTCGACTCAAGATAAAATCCCCATTTTAGGTCACAGTTGTTCGCGAAGGCATGTTTGGGGATTTTTACAAAAATTGGAACGACGAATAATAAATAGCAGTTATAATGTCGGCTTACCTACATGCCTATATATCACACTAAAAATATAGACGTTCTCTTTTCAATACTTTGAGATCGAGAGTGATTCAAAAACGCCACACACGACAATCGTCAAAACCTCGTAGTTCTTTCCCGCTTCTTTGAGATTTTTTTCTCAGGAACTAATCATGCCAGGACATGAAAATAAGAAGGATTGTTCTTCTAGGAACATGCTTCACAAAATATAAAAATTTGAAGCAAAATAAAAAATACGACTGCCACTCGTTGCCTGAATCCAAATGAAACCGCCCATATATATATATATATATTGCACTAAATGTATTAGCATTACGATGCTTTACATTCTAACCTAATAATATGTATATCGCGCACTTACATAATCGCTCGTAGTCTCCAAAGAGAAAACAATAGAAAATATATCATAAACGCTGAGGGGAGATGATGATGATTTATTTTTTAGCATTAAAGCCTGGAAAATGGAAAAAAATACACCTGGCGAAAAATGAGGCCAGGTCAGAGAATCTCAGTCGCAACCAGACGGGTACACCTTAAATTAAAACTAACTCCAGTTACAATCATCCTTCCATAAAAGTAGGTGACCGTTGCATCCAAAAGTAAACCGTCACTTTCGCGGCGTTTCTTTCTACCATAGTTGCCTGATGATAACATACAAAACACATTAGTGTTGTGAAGGCGTTTATTGTTGCCATTAGTCACACCTTTGTGACCGCGGGCACCAGCTGGATTCGAAAAGCGTCGTCAGTCGTCATGCGTCGTTCCTTAGTGAAGATGTCGTCCACCGCGCTTATGAATTCCTGACGCACTGCGCTGCGTGCTTCTTCATTGAAACTAAAAACAGCTTTCTGCCCTGTTGAAATTGTAAAGCTTTGTTTTTACAGCCGGTGCTTGAGGGCGGATACAATCGCAAAGCTATAATAATTGCCATTTAAATATTTAAACATCGTATAAAATCAATGCATATGACAATTTGGTGCACATAATTTGGCAGCCAAAAATCGTCAAACGCTGTCACAGGAATTGAGCGATACACGGTAATTACACATAACAATCGGAATGTAGATTACGTTTCTGAATTAATTCTGCATTAGTTCTAAACACATGTCGTGCCTTAGTTGAGATTTCGGTGAATAAGTGGCTGAAGCATTTCAAATGCTTGACCAGCAAAAAAAAAAAAATCAGAAAACTCCTCAGAAAACAAAAATATAATGTAGATTAAATGGGAAATGAAGACGCGCGAATGCCGTGCCCACCATTTCTGGTGCTGTCCAACACAGATGGAGCACGGGTCGGCGTACCGTGGCTCAGTGTTCTTCAGGTAAATCTTAGGTGAGACAGCGACGGCGTCCCGCCCCCCCCCCCCCATTTCCGCGACAGCAGTAATTCTATGTTTGTGAAATGCGATCTTCATAACAGTCGCATCGCATTCTTCCACGTTTAAGAGGTGTAAGCATGCACATTTATTCTGCAGCCCATCATGAAAGGGCCAGAGAGCGCGATTCTCACACCCCGGTACCACTATCACTGAAACTTGCCTCATATTACCGAGAACGGGCCCTAATATTGGAAACAAATGTGACTCTAAAAGGGTGAATAGAATGCCGGCAACTGAAAGCTTTTAGAAGATTGTGTAAGAAGTAGCACGATCAAATAAAGATTCGTTCTCACAAAGGTGATAAAGATTCTTATATACTTCGAGCAGCCTGGCCAGGTAATGTCACATCTTTTGAAGTTCAGTTCTGTGCTGATCTTATTCAGAAAAAAAAAACACAAAAAACAGAGCGTCCCCTCCGGTTGCGATATGATGCAGAGTGTCGTAATCACTGTAACCGAGGAGGACATTGTTAATTGCTTCGAGTTTTTGAAAGACGCGCAGTCGAGTATCGTTCTCTGTCCTCTCCGCGTACTTGAAAGCAATAATGAGAGAAGGAACCAAAAGAAAAGGCCCACTTAGATCCGCGACACCAGCTCCCGTGTTGTTCACAGTTATTTATTTTCGTTGAAAGGGAATATTCAGAACTCTGGAGATTGCCTAAAATTGTTTGGACCAGATTCCGGTTCTTTGTATCAGCGTGCTTCCTCCTTCGCCATGGGCCAGCAAGCTGAGAAGTTACAATTTGCAAACAAACAAACAACGAAAAAAAAAGAAGATTAGAATCAAGGCTTGAGGTGACGTGAAGAAAGTTTTTTTGCATCTGAATAATTCCAGGCCGCTCGTTTCGCATACACAGGCAAAAGGGAACCCGGCAAGCCTTAAGAAAAATAATAATTAGGAACACTTTTTAGTTGAAGTTTGAAATTCCGCCTCTCTCTTTTCCCATAAATGAAAATGAAAATGTAATGAATTATCATTATTCCCTTTCGCAAATATGTAAATTAGTTACATAACAATTACTTTGTAATATATTTTTTATTCCCTCACAAAAGTATTCATAGATGTAAGGAATTACAAGCAATTTCGTTACTTGTCACCCGCACCCGCAACCTTGATATAAGGTTGCGGGTACAAGACTGTTTGCGACCTCCACATATCCGGTGCGACGCCTTAACCGATTTGAGCGTCCCTGTCACTGGTTGCGGCGGACTTAAATCTTGACTCAACTCCCTGTGTGTACTGCTAGAGGGGATACTCAATGGACAGCATATATGAGTACGCTGTTTAGTGGCGCGGCTGCCAATACCGGCAATCTTTAGGGTCTGAAATGCACCTTTCAAAAGACCTGTGGAAGCTCGTCGTCTGTACGCGCTCAATAGTCGCGCACACAGCTATGTACGCTAGTGAATACTTCCGATACTTTGTTTCACCAGACGCAGCCAGTGCTGCAAGCGCGAGCATGTGGCTTTGAACAGTACTTGCCCTGCTCAAGCGAACGTGCTTGTCGGGGACACTGAAAGCCCCTGAGCTCGCTCTTGTAGATTTTCTATGCTCATACTTAAAGCGAAACGTAGCATAGTTTTGAATTCGCTTAAGTGAATAGAGCCAGCCACTCGGTAAATTAGGGCACGTGTTTAGTCCCAGTTACAGAAGTGGCATAATACTTCATCACATCTCTCAAATGTCGTAAATTATTCCTCTTCCACGGTTTTTAAGGAACCACTGCTCCCCATGGCGAAGGGCTGCACCGTACATGTACGCGGAGTGAGGCCACATTTACAAGTGCCGCCATAGTTATATTCTGAACTAGGAAGGGAGCTAGTAATTATTAAATTTACTGCATTAAACTCGGGGGAGGAAAAGAAAAAGAGAGCTGGCGAAATGAGAACAGGGCCGGCTTGATAGAAACATTGTCTCTTCCGAGACTGGGTGAAAGAAAGCAGTGCCGAAGCCAGCGCACAAGCTGAGTGGGACTAAAACAGCATCTCAAAACGCGCGCGCGCCAAAGCCATTTCGTTGCTCCCTTTTACCCAGCCTCAGCTGAGACGCTGTTATAGCAAGCAATCCCAAGAGTGGGGGTCGAAACCACAACCTTCGTTTATCCGGTGTGATGCCTTAACCGATTTGACCATCCCCGCCAATGGTTTCAGCGGACGTATCACTTGACCAGCTCTCTGTGTAATGTTTTACCATCACGAATGACAAATGATGAGGAGGCGAATAATTGGAGAGCAATAACGCTTAATGTGGCGTACTTGTGCCAAAACAAAATAAAAATATTGAATGCTGAATAACAGGCGTCGATAACGGCATAATGGCGGGATCGAGCGCAGGCGAATGGGTGACTCCGTCTCGACACGCGGAGCAATTTATGTACACGTGCGGGCTTCTGGAACAATCAGCGTTGAAGATTCGGCGCGTAGAACATTCTGACCTTAAACAAGCAACACTGTTCTCAAATTTACGTGAATTTAAGATCAGAGCAAATTTACGACCAGAGCATATTAGTAGAAAAGGGAGTAAAGGAAACAGAGAGGAAACTGTGGGAAGAGAGAATGCAGGGAAATCAGCTTTAACAATATACAGGGCACAAAAACATGAAATAAAGAAGGAACAGCTGTATGACAATTCAGTGGGGAGCTCTTTGCTGTTTGAAGCTAGAACGGGGGTGCTAAGAACAAAAACGTACAGGGCTAAATTCTAGGAAGTAGACACACTGTGCGACATATGCAGCCGCGAAAGGAAACTATAGAACATGTAATTTTAAGGTGCACGGGGCTTCGTCTCACCCTCTTGGGGGGATTGACTACGGATTTGGAGGGGGCACTGGGTTTTCCGGACACGAATGGACGAATGGATAGGGAAAGAATTGCGATAACTAAGAGGAGATTGGAAGATTGGTGGAAGAGATCTAGGGAAGGTTAAGGAGTAAAAAAATACAGATAAAATAAATCCACTTGAAAAAGAGGGGGAGGGGAAAATCTGCCATAACAAAATTCATAAAAAAAAGATGACGAAATGTTAGGCTAGGTGGCGCAAGCCGCCACCCGCTACAAAGGGCGTAGCCATTACCATCCATCGATCCATCCATGAACGGATCACTCACAGAAATAACAAAATGTACGTCCGTTTCCAGAAATCGAACCTGGTCCCTTCGTAGAAGTCAAGCACGATACCCGTTCGGCTGCTGACACTTTTTTTATTGCCTGTTTTGACAATCCCACTCATTACACACATGAGAATGATAAAACAACACCAATCTCCAGTAGACCACCGCCGTTACATTTAAAATTGTTTATGGCGCACCAGCCATTTAAGAAGCGGCAACCAGTCTTGGAGTTCGGGCTACGTCGTAAGGACTCTTCGAATGTACAAACGTCACGCTCTGAATAAAGTTTATCGCACTAACCGTACATCGACGTCTGCGTGGCGGGCTGTCATTCTCGTTTTCGAAATACTGTGAGGACCGAGTACCATATTCATGTCTTACGGAGCCCCACCTTTATTTTCAATGGGCAAAATCCGAGTACTGTACGGAGTCAAAGGAAGGTCATTTTTTAGTGTGCGTTTGAGAATATCCCAATAAAAAACCGCGTTTCAGCATACGATGAAGACATGTTCTACGGTCTCTGGTTTTTCAGAAAGCAGGCAGTTGGTTGTCCACAGAACAAATAACCACTTACTTTCACGCCACGTCTTCAAAAGGAGTGTGCCGTATGCAGTCGAAAGAAAAATTATTTAACCACTAGATTCATCGGCATTTTTTTATGTCTTTTTGATACATCCTGGACTGGTCCCTGACAATAACGCAATATGTAATATGAAACGGGAAATAAGCCGTCAGCTAAATATTTATACTATATTTTACGCGCAACATTACTAAAGTATTCAGCAATACGTAACTGAAAACGGGCGCA
>JAZHYW010063130.1:0-30512 GCA_037355805.1 Ixodes ricinus
AGTTATTATAATTTATAGTGTACATAGATGTTGAACTGGCGCTAGTGTGCTGAAGCGCAAATTGAAGCAGACAGCAACCAGTCGTTCTATGGGGAAAAAGTGACCGCATTTCTCCTGCGGCTCGATCATAAGAGCAAATATCCCGAATAATTCGTTCGTATTAGGTAGCTGGAACGATTTCTCAATCAGGCAGGAGATATATTTGGTGGTTACGGCGTTTTTCTTTCAAATTCATCGCATTAAAAACGGTGCAAAAACGGCTTCGTACGTGTATTTTTGTGCACTGTCGGACACTGTTAGGCGCGAACAGGACGTCATCGCTTTTCAGTGGGAGGGATATCGTTGCCAAACGAACGAAGGACATCTGGAAGCCAACAGAGACGGCAAGAACTACGCAATAACACTGGATCAGTAACTACCAGTACGTGTACGATCAAAATAAATTGAAAGACACGCGTAATATATTCTGATTTCAAATAAGTCAGTACTGCTTTATTCTTCCTGCTCTGTGCGAATATGCTTGTTCTACGTTCAAAACATCACCCGCACGCTCGAAATCTTTGAAACAAGCTGCCCGGAAAAAAGCTGCCCGGTGGAGAAAAAACAGTACAGGACACCTTTGCATAGCCCACATACTTTATTCTGCAGTTTTCGATTTATTGTTTTTATTCGTTCTATAAAGATGCCGGCGGGGTTATTTTCATATAGTGACAGGACTGGCATATCAACAATATATAAGCGTCACCGGAATGCTGGCGAACCTTGAGCACACTCTATATTCCTTTCAGTTACTTTGCTTTGAATCGTCGCTTGCTTTTGCACACCTGCTGCGGAACACATGTTTGGGACTGAAATGCAGCGAAGTTAAACATCGTTCACTGATGAAGAAAAACGCGTTAACTAAAGCATTCACACCTTTACAATGTTAATAAAGGTAGATACTATTCGGTACGACACAAATAACCAGAAGTGTTCTATGTTACCTTTTCCGGCGAAGAGACAAAATGCACGTCATTTTCCCATAGGAATGCACAGGAACACCTGGGAGCACCGCAAAAGTAGACCGGTTGCTGTCTGCTTCAATTTACGTCACGGAAGTCGCTATAGACACTAGCACCAGTTGAACCTCTAGCGTACATAATAACAATCTGTGGTCTGCAGACACCAACGAGATGAGAGGCTTAAAGCGAAAAACTGGCATACCGTTCACCAGGCATAAGTCACCCCACCTGCCTGCCGCCATGTTGTACAATTATGACCGCTAGACACGTGACCGTACCAAATCCATGAGGCTTTTACGCAAAACTGGGCCGCGAAGGTGTATTGCGATCGCTGTAAAAACACGATTAACTATTTTTTAAATACTATTAGCTCCAAAGATCAGTGTCTAGCTCCGATAAAAACCCAAAATACAGCACCGCGGCTGACGGCATCTAGCGGAGGCATTGCGAAGCTGCCGAGTTTTTGTCGTAAAGCACATTTTTGACTTAAAACAAACGAAACATAACTTATCTCGTCGGTACTGTTATTCAAGACCAAGAAGCAATTATTTGTGCGTGGTACTTCGCTAAAATCTAGACGCAAAGCAATAATGGCACGTGTCTAGTGGTCAAGCCTGTACAACATGGCGGCGGCCAATGGGGGGGGGGGGGGTCGCCACAGCCGCCAGTATATCGCTCTAAGCCTCTCTACGTCGTTGGCAGACGCTGTCTGCAGGCAAGGAGGATAAGGGGTGGGAGAGGGCATGATGCCAGCGCGTAGCCTCCCTTTCTCATTTTCCTCGCTTACTCTCCCTACTTATCAGGCCAACGTGACAAAAATTGGGTTGTGGGGATATTTATACAGCGTGTAGTTGGTCTGCCATTTAAAGTTGCGACGAGTCACTCGCTGTAGATGAGCAATTTAGCCAGTGCGGTACAGCCGCTAGCCTGGGGTCTTTAACGTGCACCACGCAGTAGTGATACACGACCGCACGCCGGTACGTGCTCATCCAGATCGAGGCGGGCAGGGGTGGGGCTCGAACCCAGGATCCCTGGGTTTTGCAGCGCGAGCTTTCGCTCCACGCGCGTCGAGCTGGGTGTGCGCTGGCCACTCGGCCACCGATCCCCAGGGATCCTGAGTTCCAACGTGACCACATCACATGACCGTAGCTAGCCTTCGATCTGATAAAACCTACCGGACGGAGCGCGCACCAGCCTGACGAATCCTGCTACAATCAACCATCCATCTCACGTGGCATGTCTCGCGCACCAATACCAGAGGATCTGCGGTCACGTTGTCCACAACATCGTTTAAACTTTTTTGCGATGGCTTCACCAACATGCGCAACTGCCACTCCTCCTAGTACTCTAACCTCCTTCGTCTGAGCGTATTTCTTTCTCTTATAGCGTTCCTATCACATTTACCATACTAAAAGTGTCTGCAGACATGTTTCAAGCATACAAATGTATAAAGCAAACATACTTCGAACATGCTTGAAATGTGTCCGACGATAATAGACCCCTCGCAAAATCAAAGCGATCCTAGCGGCGTACCGCCGCATAAAGCATCTTGGGATCGGATTGGCAAGGGTTTCGGTTTCGATTTCTCCAATCTCACTTCACGACATTCCGTCACGACGAAATACAGTGCTTGCATTTTCGAATGTGTTACTTTGATTAAATTTATAATACGGTTTATGTTTCCTATCAATGCAAAAAAATGCTAAAACTTTTTTTTATTCTTTTTTTTTGGGGGGGGGACTTTCAACGGGCCGGAGTTTGTGGGCAGGGTTAACACGGAACTACGATAGCAGATTAAAGGAGGATTATACTCGATCGATCGTGCTGTTTCATTAGAGAGTTTTAGTAGATCGTTCCGATACCTCCGATACCCCCGATAACGATACTGTATATGTAAGCGCAAAGGCGGAGGCAGAGTATCGGGTATCGTTATCGGAGTCATCGGAACGATTCAGTAGATCGTTCCGATGACTCCGATAACGATACCCGATACTCTGCCTCCGCCTTTCCGCTTACATATAGTAGGGAGTTTTAGTAGATCGTTCCGATGACTCCGATAACGATACCCGATACTCTGCCTCCGCCTTTGCGCTTACATATATAGCGTCAGGGGAGTTTTAGATGAGATCGTTCCGATGACTCCGATAACGATACCCGATACTCTGCCTCCGCCTTTGCGCTTACATTATAGTAGGGTTTTAGTAGATCGTTCCGATGACTCCGATAACGATACCCGATACTCTGCCTCCGCCTTTCCGCTTACATATAGTAGGAGTTTTAGTAGATCGTTCCGATGACTCCGATAACGATACCCGATACTCTGCCTCCGCCTTTGCGCTTACATATATGTAGGGTTTTAGTAGATCGTTCCGATGACTCCGATAACGATACCCGATACTCTGCCTCCGCCTTTGCGTACTATACAGTAGGAGTTTTAGTAGATCGTTCCGATGACTCCGATAACGATACCCGATACTCTGCCTCCGCCTTTCCGCTTACATATATAGTAGGAGTTTTAGTAGATCGTTCCGATGACTCCGATAACGATACCCGATACTCTGCCTCCGCCTTTCCGCTTACATATAGTAGGAGTTTTAGTAGATCGTTCCGATGACTCCGATAACGATACCCGATACTCTGCCTCCGCCTTTCCGCTTACATAGAGTTTTAGTAGATCGTTCCGATGACTCGATAACGATACCCGATACTCTGCCTCGCCTTTGCGCTTACATATATAGTAGGGAGTTTTAGTGAGATCGTTCCGATGACTCCGATAACGATACCCGATACTCTGCCTCCGCCTTTGCGCTTACATATATAGTAGGGAGTTTTAGTAGATCGTTCCGATGACTCCGATAACGATACCCGATACTCTGCCTCCGCCTTTGCGCACATATATAGTAGGAGTTTTAGTAGATCGTTCCGATGACTCCGATAACGATACCCGATACTCTGCCTCCGCCTTTGCGCTTACATATATAGTAGGGAGTTTTAGTAGGTCGTTCCGATGACTCCGATAACGATACCCGATACTCTGCCTCCGCCTTTGCGCTTACATATATAGTAGGAGTTTTAGTAGATCGTTCCGATGACTCCGATAACGATACCCGATACTCTGCCTCCGCCTTTCCGCTTACATTATAGTAGAGTTTTAGTAGATCGTTCCGATGACTCCGATAACGATACCCGATACTCTGCCTCCGCCTTTCGCGCTTACAGTAGGAGTTTTAGTAGATCGTTCCGATGACTCCGATAACGATACCCGATACTCTGCCTCCGCCTTTGCGCTTACATAGTAGGAGTTTTAGTAGATCGTTCCGATGACTCCGATAACGATACCCGATACTCTGCCTCCGCCTTTGCTCACATATATAGTAGGAGTTTTAGTAGATCGTTCCGATGACTCCGATAACGATACCCGATACTCTGCCTCCGCCTTTGCGCTTACATATATAGTAGGGAGTTTTAGTAGATCGTTCCGATGACTCCGATAACGATACCCGATACTCTGCCTCCGCCTTTCGCTTACTATATAGTAGGGAGTTTTAGTAGATCGTTCCGATGACTCCGATAACGATACCCGATACTCTGCCTCCGCCTTTGCGCTTACATATATAGTAGGGAGTTTTAGTAGATCGTTCCGATGACTCCGATAACGATACCCGATACTCTGCCTCCGCCTTTGCTACTATACAGTAGGAGTTTTAGTAGATCGTTCCGATGACTCCGATAACGATACCCGATACTCTGCCTCCGCCTTTGCGCTTACATATATAGTAGGAGTTTTAGTAGATCGTTCCGATGACTCCGATAACGATACCCGATACTCTGCCTCCGCCTTTGCGCTTACATATATAGTAGGGAGTTTTAGTAGATCGTTCCGATGACTCCGATAACGATACCCGATACTCTGCCTCCGCCTTTGCGCTTACATATATAGTAGGGAGTTTTAGTAGATCGTTCCGATGACTCCGATAACGATACCCGATACTCTGCCTCCGCCTTTGCGCTTACATATATAGTAGGAGTTTTAGTAGATCGTTCCGATGACTCCGATAACGATACCCGATACTCTGCCTCCGCCTTTGCGCTTACATATATAGTAGGGAGTTTTAGTAGATCGTTCCGATGACTCCGATAACGATACCCGATACTCTGCCTCCGCCTTTGCGCTTACATATAGTAGGGAGTTTTAGTAGATCGTTCCGATGACTCCGATAACGATACCCGATACTCTGCCTCCGCCTTTGCTTACATATAGTAGGAGTTTTAGTAGATCGTTCCGATGACTCCGATAACGATACCCGATACTCTGCCTCCGCCTTTGCGCTTACATATAGTAGGAGTTTTAGTAGATCGTTCCGATGACTCCGATAACGATACCCGATACTCTGCCTCCGCCTTTGCGCTTACATATATAGTAGGGAGTTTTAGTAGATCGTTCCGATGACTCCGATAACGATACCCGATACTCTGCCTCCGCCTTTGCGCTTACATATATAGTAGGAGTTTTAGTAGATCGTTCCGATGACTCCGATAACGATACCCGATACTCTGCCTCCGCCTTTCCGCTTACATATATAGTAGGGAGTTTTAGTAGATCGTTCCGATGACTCCGATAACGATACCCGATACTCTGCCTCCGCCTTTCGCGCTTACATAGAGTTTTAGTAGATCGTTCCGATGACTCCGATAACGATACCCGATACTCTGCCTCCGCCTTTCCGCTTACATAGAGGTTTTAGTAGATCGTTCCGATGACTCCGATAACGATACCCGATACTCTGCCTCCGCCTTTGCGCTTACATATATAGTAGGGAGTTTTAGTAGATCGTTCCGATGACTCCGATAACGATACCCGATACTCTGCCTCCGCCTTTCCGCTTACATATATAGTAGGTTTTAGTAGATCGTTCCGATGACTCCGATAACGATACCCGATACTCTGCCTCCGCCTTTCCACGCTTACATAGGGTTTTAGTAGATCGTTCCGATGACTCCGATAACGATACCCGATACTCTGCCTCCGCCTGCTCGCTATACAGTAGGGAGTTTTAGTAGATCGTTCCGATGACTCCGATAACGATACCCGATACTCTGCCTCCGCCTTTCCGCTTGCATAGAGGTTTTAGTAGATCGTTCCGGTGACTCCGATAACGATACCCGATACTCTGCCTCCGCCTTTCCGCTTACATGCATAGAGTTTTAGTAGATCGTTCCGATGACTCCGATAACGATACCCGATACTCTGCCTCCGCCTTTGCCTACATATACATAGGGTTTTAGTAGATCGTTCCGATGACTCCGATAACGATACCCGATACTCTGCCTCCGCCTTTTCCGCTTACATAGAGTTTTAGTAGATCGTTCCGATGACTCCGATAACGATACCCGATACTCTGCCTCCAGCCTTTCCGCTTACATAGAGTTTTAGTAGATCGTTCCGATGACTCCGATAACGATACCCGATACTCTGCCTCCGCCTTTCCGCTTACATGAGAGTTTTAGTAGATCGTTCCGATGACTCCGATAACGATACCCGATACTCTGCCTCCGCCTTTCCGCTTACATTAGAGTTTTAGTAGATCGTTCCGATGACTCCGATAACGATACCCGATACTCTGCCTCCGCCTTTCGACTTACAGTAGAGTTTTAGTAGATCGTTCCGATGACTCCGATAACGATACCCGATACTCTGCCTCGCCTTTCCGCTTACATAGAGTTTTAGTAGATCGTTCCGATGACTCCGATAACGATACCCGATACTCTGCCTCTGCCTTTCCGCTTACATAGGAGTTTTAGTAGATCGTTCGATGACTCCGATAACGATACCCGATACTCTGCCTCCGCCTTTGCGCTTACATAGAGTTTTAGTAGATCGTTCCGATGACCCACGATAACGATACCCGATACTCTGCCTCCGCCTTTCGCTTACGTAGAGTTTTAGTAGATCGTTCCGATGACTCCGATAACGATACCCGATACTCTGCCTCCGCCTTTCCGCTTACATAGGAGTTTTAGTAGATCGTTCCGATGACTCCGATAACGATACCCGATACTCTGCCTCCGCCTTTCCGCTTACAATAGGGAGTTTTAGTAGATCGTTCCGATGACTCCGATAACGATACCCGATACTCTGCCTCTCGCCTTTGCGCTTACATGTAGGGAGTTTATAGTAGATCGTTCCGATGACTCCGATAACGATACCCGATACTCTGCCTCCGCCTTTGCGCTACTACATAGAGGTTTTAGTAGATCGTTCCGATGACTCCGATAACGATACCCGATACTCTGCCTCCGCCTTTCCGCTTACAGTAGGAGTTTTAGTAGATCGTTCCGATGACTCCGATAACGATACCCGATACTCTGCCTCCGCCTTTCCGCTTACATAGAGTTTTAGTAGATCGTTCCGATGACTCCGATAACGATACCCGATACTCTGCCTCCGCCTTTCCGCTTACAGTAGGAGTTTTAGTAGATCGTTCGATGACTCCGATAACGATACCCGATACTCTGCCTCCGACCTTTGCGCTTACATGCAGGAGTTTTAGTAGATCGTTCCGATTGACTCCGATAACGATACCCGATACTCTGCCTCCGCCTTTCGCGCATTACAGTAGAGTTTTAGTAGATCGTTCCGATGACTCCGATAACGATACCCGATACTCTGCCTCCGCCTTTCCTGCTTACATAGGGAGTTTTAGTAGATCGTTCCGATGACTCCGATAACGATACCCGATACTCTGCCTCACGCCTTTGCGCTTACATATATAGTAGGGAGTTTAGTAGATCGTTCCGATGACTCCGATAACGATACCCGATACTCTGCCTCCGCCTTTACGCTTACAGTAGGAGTTTTAGTAGATCGTTCCGATGACTCCGATAACGATACCCGATACTCTGCCTCCGCCTTTCCGCTTACATATAGGGAGTTTTAGTAGATCGTTCCGATGACTCCGATAACGATACCCGATACTCTGCCTCCGCCTTTCCGCTTACTATAGAGTTTTAGTAGATCGTTCCGATGACTCCGATAACGATACCCGATACTCTGCCTCCGCCTTTCGCTTACTTATAGCAGGGATTTTAGTAGATCGTTCCGATGACTCCGATAACGATACCTGATACTCTGCCTCCGCCTTTCGCGCTTACATATAGTATCGTTATCGGGGGTATCGGAGGTATCGGAACGATCTACTAAAATCTCTATTGTCTCCTCAATGGCCTTACATGACCCGATAGCCGGGAGGATCGTGCTGCAAGTCTGGAGTGATAGCCAGGCCGCCAAAAAGGTATGGGACGCTGCCGGCCGTATATTCCTATACTCCCCGCCAAGTCTGTAGGCAGGTGTTTACGGCCACCTCAAGGTCCGTGTTTCAACGGGGGGCTCTCGCGATGATGAACTGGTGCAATGCGAGAGAGCGCTGACTTCATTTTCACGCAGTCCTAAAATTCGCTACGTCGTCAACGGGGCAATCGAAGCCGAAGACCCGTTTCTCCTCTCCGTGGCCAAGGAGGACTCTGAAACACAACGCGTGCGGTGTTGCGAGCTGTGGTTTCGGAAGTAGTCCATCATGTCATCGCGTCTGCGACGAACGCCACGTCTTTTGTATGGTATATGAGCAGTTTGACTCCTGCTGTATAGTGTTCACAAGAGCGCTAAACAACCCGATCATGCACCGATGTCAAAAGTGAGTTTTAGTATGGCGTATAGGGAGAGCAAACACGCAAGCACTGTGCGTTTGCGTTAAGCCTGGTTCAGACAGTTGCGTTTGACTGCGTTTGACTGCGTTACGGCTGCGAGAGAGGACATCCCTGCTGCTTCTATCGCGTGCCAATATGATTCCTTGAATTGGATTCCACGCTTCACTACGAAGCACAGATGTGCCGGTGACTCGCTTTGGGTTCTCGACGTAACGCAGTCAAACGCACTCAAACGCAAGTCTCTGAACCGGCCTTTAGCCTTGCGTGTTCCGCACTGCGTGTGCGCGGCAGCCCGCACTGCGTCTTGGATCGGCGCATGGCGACGACGCGCACGCGCAGCGTGGAGTACGCAACGCCAACGCAAACTGTCCCATATCTCGCGCGTATAGCTCCTATATTTGAAACATGTATTCGTGCAAAACAAGAGAACAAAATATAAAACGTAAACTTCCAGAATTGCTGGGTCTCTTGAAAATTACAATATCTACGACTTGAATTAGCATCAAAAAAAGATTTGAGGTATTTTGCTTTTTGTTTGCGGATATGACCTAATAAAAATTGCAAACATTGATTTTTTTTAGCATTTACTGACATTATTTGTGTTGTTTCAATGTGCTCTTTATTTTTGCTTCTGTTTAAATCTGTTCTATAATTATTATTCTTTTTGTGCAGAAGTTTTTTTACGTATATAATGTACTGGCATAGCCTCCTGTATACCGACAAAGCCTGGCAGATCGCCACGAGACGCTACCGCCGAAAGTGAAAAAGGTAGAGCGGCAGACAAGAGCCATGTAATGGGCGCCCCGCTGCGGCGAGACGCCGAAACGCACATGTCCCGAGCGATGGAATGTCCGCTCGTGCTCTCGCGTTCCTCGGGCTACCGCTTCTTTTCTCGTCGGGTTTGAAAACCATGTTTCAGGTCCTCGCCGCTGCAAAAGCTGTGCGCTGAATACCGGGTTCCCCGAGAAATGCTATCTACTACCAGATCCTCGCGCTCTAAAACTGCGACCGTGCACACAATGGCTCCGTCGTGGAACTGCCAGGCTTCGTGAGTATAGATGAGGGTATGGTACTGTATACGCCTTCGTGATGTTTAATTGTATTTTTTTCGGGGGAAGAGGAGGGAACTTGTCAATGTTTTCCACTTTTTCCATCTTTTTTTTCACAATTCCTGCCCCATCGTTTTGATGGGAAATAAAGGTATTATTATAACACTAATCCTCTTTAAAGTCATGTGCAAACGAATGTCAGCCTCTTTCCTCGACCGATAACAAATAAGAAAAAAAAGCTACCTCAATATAGTGTGGGTTGCTCAGCGGTTGCGCTGCTCCTTTTAAAAAGTTCAAGAAAGAGTATTGTAGTTATGATTGACGTGTAGTTTGTTTAGTTCACTGCTGCTTTAGTAATGTGAAGTGTAACCCTAAAAAGGCCGCTAAAGCTGTTTGGGAAACACAATAAAACACAATAAAACTCTGATTGATTGATTGAAACTATAGAGCTGCAGGCCGGGTGTTCACTGAATTGAGTCCCGCCTAAAATAGCTTTTTCGCTCTTCGAGGAATTAATTAGATTGTGCCTAATCGTTGCGCCAAAGGAAGCTCTTTGGTCTTAGTTACGACGCCACGCTAGTAAAGAAACGCAAATGTAGAACACCGCAGTTTTGTTGTTTTCCTTATTTCATTGTCACCTCGCATGCAGCGACTGCGCTTTAAAATTGTTATAAGCAGACTCATCATTATTATTATTATTATTATTATTATTATTATTATTATTATTATTATTATTATTATTATTATTATTATTATTTGTCTCACGACGAGTGACAGCGTCTCATTTTCCGCCTTCCAGGAAACGGCAGTGTGGAAGTGTGGGAATGAGGTTTATGTGAGAAGAGTATAATTTCAAGCGTGAACAAGCTGCCTTCATTCAATTGGCGCGAGATACTGCGCAGATTCTACACTGTGAACCTCAACAAACGTCTTTCGGTGATTTTTGACGTGCAATACTGACGGCGTAGTCCGGTTGACGCGTTCGTTGATGATAGGTATGCGGCCATAGACGCTTACGAGTCAGCCGACCGTGCAAAATCCCTACCACGGGTATATTTCCTTTCATTATAAAGTCCGACCGCGGTCAAGGTCTTGGACACCATACAAACACGAACGCAGACATAAAACGCGCCAAAGTCTAAGCGTATGCACTTCGCAGAAAGATAAGGAACGCCGTGACGTCGGGCTTTAGCTCTGCGTGATTGACTCTCTCGGGCCGTAGCGCTGGCAACGCTTGGGCTTAACTGGTAACTCAGTACACTTTATATATATATATATATAAATATATAAAGTGTACTATTTTAGTGAGAAAATGTCCCTCAGCTACGGGGTGCTTTTTTTTTTGTATATATATATTATTTCAAAGTTTTCTTCCGGCTGTCTACGGCGAAACCGAAACTGAACTAAAGGCTCGAGCATTATCGCAGCCCCTGTGATCAGGGGGCATGGGCATCATGTGAAGCAAAAGTTCGTACCGCGCTACCGCAAAACGCACGACCATGGCCTTGTCGCAAGTGCAGTTCCTATCTATGAGGCACGTGCTATCAGGTAAGATGCTACGGCTGTTTTACTGCTTTGCTTCGTAGACATCCAACATCTGCAGCAAATATCAATACACATTCATAGAGTTGTCGGCCGAAAAGTGAGTTCGCGACGGTGAACGCAGACTCAGCGCAGGCTCAGAACGAGCCCCACTTATCTTTGAGAACTGCAATCTTGGCGGTGTGCATTGGCACGTTTCCGAAAACGTTGTGGAAGCTAATCGTAAGCTCGCGCTGTGCGGGAACGGACTAACTATCGCCGCCAGTGCATGCCACCTTCGGCACCACGGCGCGCTTGAGCCAACAGTGAGTCAACAATTTTCGTGCTCGATCGCTGAGGAGCACTTACAAAGTGCGATCGCTAAAGCATTACATAACAAGCAGAAATCATCCGCTGGGACGGCTGTAAACGCAGCAGAAAAGTCCGGCGAAAGAAGTGGCGGTACGAACCACGACCTGCTATAATCCTGACCAGACTTGGGACGGATTACTTGTAATCCGTTACTTCTTCAAGTAATTTTGTAATTGCCACGTTACT
Organism: Ixodes ricinus; assembly: GCA_037355805.1. Taxonomy (NCBI): domain Eukaryota; kingdom Metazoa; phylum Arthropoda; class Arachnida; order Ixodida; family Ixodidae; genus Ixodes; species Ixodes ricinus. The sequence goes on from JAZHYW010063130.1 coordinate 11,834, forward strand.
TTTGTCTTTTCGGAAGTAATTGACCGATCTCATTAAGCGTTCGGCAGCATGCGCGACGCCGACTTAACTTTGTTTACGGGAGGCAGACGGCCGTACATGCGAGGGCTCTTGCCGTCTCGTGATCCACAAGCGCAGAGCTCGCAGCAAGGTTATTGCACGTGCAGAAAAACTAAAGTTCCCTCGATGCATTGCGGCAGCGCTGGCATAGTCAAACGGGCTGGTGAGATCGGTCTATTTGTAATGTAATTTCCGTTACAAAAGGTTGACAACGAATTACTTTAATTCCTCGTTACTTTAAAAATAGGAGCATAATTACAGTAACTGGAGCAATACGAGCAGAACATTCAGCAGCATAAAGAGAGCAAGTTCAAAAAAATATAAAACATCCGGAAGAGGTGAATAGCCGGGAAAAAAAACACGATTTTTTGTATGACCGATCACTAGAACCACTACATAAATCGGCCAAGGAATGTACAAGCATACGAAAGACAACGCCCGAATAGGCCCTCCATCGCCTTCCACCGTGTTTTTCTTCTTCTCCCAGGCAGGAGAAAGCTCTCCGTGTTTATTTGTTTTGTCTTTTACACGTTTTACCCTTTCCAACTTCTCCCATGTCTCCCACTAACTGCACAAACATCAAACGCGGGTCCGTACACCCTCGATTCGCGGGTTCACAAGTCGCGTAACAGACGATGTAGCCTCGCGCGAGGGGGTCGAACTCTCTTTGTTTTTCATGTGCGCTACCTTATTCTAGCACGCTCTTGAGGCACGGCTGAAAAGCGCCCGGCGCGAGGCTAAGAGCATCGTCTTCGAGGGTACGGACGATACTTCTTTTTGTTTACTCGTCTGGGCATGATGGTCGAGTCCACTCCACACTTTACCGTCAACTGTCAACATAAAGGAGGGGGGGGGAGCTTAGGCCATCTAAGGAGTGCTGGCAGAGAGAGAGACACACAGAGAACGCGTAAAAGTTTGTGGGATCCTCTATTATCTTGTGAGACCGATTGCCACCGCTTCTCTCGCTCTCTATGCCCTCCCTTCCAGGGCCTCCACGAATATTGGTGTGAAAGTGAGAACCGATGAACGATCGATAATCCGTGACCTCCCCTTTTTCTTTTACTGGTCGAGTTTGCGGTCTTGGAGTGTCCGTCGTCTCCATAGCCATCTCCTCAAAGGGCGATGCAACAATTTTCCGTACTTTGCGCAATTACCGCTTAGAAGGGATGGATCACACCTGTTCGTTGTTTACCCCACGCAATCGAAGTCGCAGAAAAAAATTAAAGAAAAGCGAGCAGCGTTTACCTCCTCAACTCGCAGCCAGAACAAGCGGCCACGTGATCTGGAGCCGATTATTTGCCGCCAATGTTGATCATAGTCACGTATGGGGTTGGCAAGGCACAGGACACGCGCTGAGTTCCCGGCATTGTTATGGTTCGGCTATTGTCGTCATTGCAGCGATTGAACACGGGCCACTACCCGAATGCTTCTCGAGCCATCGACTTTCACGAGCCAAAATCGAGTGCCCATGCCATGCTGGGGTTCAGTCTAATACCCAAATCGCACGGCAGCGTAAGGGTGCCTTTAGCCTAGGTACCTGTCGTAAAGGGAGCTGGAGAACGTGATCACATGGCGCATAAAGCTTTCCTTTCGCTAAAGGGAGGTCCTATGTTAAACGGAGCGCGCCAAGCTCCCTTTACAGCTACAGGGAGTAGCCTCGGACCCAAAAACTTCAAATAAAAATCACGAGATATATTTATATATCTTGTTTAGTGCATGATAACAAATTGAATATACACTAAGTAGCGAATTACGAAATGAATGTGGACACTAAATGCGATGGAATAAGACGTTAACGAGGAACGCATAGTCGAGCTAGCAGGTAGCAGCGGCGGCACGTGGAAACCAATAGCTGCTACGAACCCGAACGCGATGGACCACTGCGAGCTCTTGTTCGAGAGTTCTAGACGAGTCGTCCGACTCTCCCGCCCAGGACCTTTTATCTCGTCGTCACCCATTCCTTTCGATAGCGTCACTGGCATGTAGAGTTGTTGAAATGATAAATAATGGTCAGAAAGGCGGCAGAGACAGGAGCCAACAATGGCGACCATCATAATCTCCACCTTTATTTCCTCTTCTTTTTCCCCCAATCTATCAACAAATTCCCACCACTACACTACAAAAACTGTGCGTCAAACCGATTTCGAGGAATAATTGTTTACCACCTGCTCCTCTCGCGGTTTAGTAGGAATGCAATCGACATCAACTTAAAGTGCTCCGTTTATTTATCGTGTGATCAAGAACGCCATTTACGACAGGTACGCTTCAGCTCAGGGACCTAAGCTAAAGGTACCTTTACGCTGCCGTGTGAATGGGGTGCATAAGACCGCATACAAATATCGTCACTGGGCGGTACTGCGACCGCCCAGCTACGTCATCAAGTTCTGCAAAGGAGAGATTGAATAAAAACGCTGTGTTTTGTCCTTGAAATTACACTGCAACAAAGGTGCTTCTTGGCCAGTGGCGTTGCGTGCGAGTATCCTTGAGTCCCACTAGTGCCAGTAAGCTCGTGTAAAATGAAAGACATTTCAATTGAATATCGTTGCACCGCCCCTTTAATGAGATGTTCAAAATTCAGGGCATTAAGGAGAACGGAAACCTAGAGTTTCAGTGCATTCTTTGCTTGCATAAAAAAACACACACATGTTATCAGCAAGAACAACAAACTCTAATCTACGGAAACACACAGAGGTAATTAGCTGGGGCACCTGCATTCTGCGTTGGCTGTACATTGTAACGTTAGAATTAAGTTTTTCTTTTCTGGAGAATAACAGGCGAAAACACCCGAGTCAAAAGGGAGCTTTCGTAGATCGCTTCTTTAGGTCCCAATCTCGAAGCGGAGGAAGACGCTGCTACTGAGCATGCACACCGCTAGCTTTGTCTGCACAATTCCGGGGATCATTCCGGAGACCGTAATAGCGGGATGGCCAGTGTGGTGGCTTTAGCTGCCTTGCCAGCTACAGGTTAACAGAGGGCACCCACACTCTTTCTCTTAAGTACAATATTTTATTTTTACAGGGTTATAATACGGGCGTATGAGAAATGAAAAGTAGTGTTGCAGAACATTATTTGAAAAATATCAAAATTGTTCCTATTGTTTTCTGGGTAAGCGTACGGAAAAAGTAACGTAAAATAATTTGTAACATAACGAGTAAAGTAATCCGTTACTTTTCAGCGAAAGTAATTTGTAACGGTAATCTATTACATTTGAGGCGCGGTAATTTGTAATTGTAATCCCTTTGCACTTCTATGCAACGCCCTTTGCACTTATATGCACGAGAAACGCGCTATTTCGATCCAAGCAAATATCAGAGCGATGAGTTCTGCTGCAGTGCTACTAAGGGCTACTGCAGCCAGCTGGCGCCGCGCTACGGTAGCTGTTCCCGAGAAAGAGATATCACCAGCCGTTCGCCGTGCGGACAGTGTACAGGACAGCAACTTCCGTGTGAACCGCATTTGCGTCGCTGAAAAGCCTTGCCGAGCTCCTGGGCCTGGGAGCCCTAAAGGCAAAGGGCACTTCATCAGCGACAGCGTCCCTTATAGGAAGCCACTCTGTGGGCAGGGCAGGATTATACAGTAGGTCGTGGTCCGAACAAGTAACCTCGTTCCGTACGAACATGGCATTGGGGTACAAGGTTGCTTGACAAACTGCCAACTCGCTGAATCGCCGCCGAGAAGTTGGTGATAGCATTTTTGACATCGGATTTAGGGTGGATCGCGGTTTCCCGTTAGCGTAATATTTTCGCAGGTATTGCATTTAGTTTCCGTAAATCGATATCAGTAATTTATTTTGGAGTCGACTTTTGACCCGAGTTACCCTTTAGGTGAAACGAAGTATAAGCGTATCGCTCTACAGCAGTGACTTTTTTTTTTTTTTACTCTCGCATCAAAAAAGATAGATAAGTACACGTATATCTGGAGACTGGACGGAAAGCTGATACTCCGCTATATTTCAGCTCACCTTATGATAGAGCGCGGATGACACTATAGTGTCATCAGGTTACGAGTTATGTAAGCCAATTCAATACCGCGAGAGCGTCACGTAATCGTCGGGAGGAGCGATACGTTCACGACGTTCGATTGGCTGGGATGGCTCGTGACGTCCGCTGCAGTCCATCATGACGTGAAACGGAGTATAGACATTAACGTTCTAAAAGTATGTACAGCCTAGAAGCGATCCATAGCCACGACTACCTCAGCTCATCGTTTCGCAACTTCCAAAAACTGCAGAGGCTGCGAAATCCCTTCCATCTTTCATAGAGGCTGACACATTAGCTCGCATAATGCTCATACCATACTAAGCTTTTCTTTGTTTCTTTCCGCATCCAACTATCCCTACACCAGGGTCCGCACGTGGCGTCACGTCGTTAAAAGAACGCGGTTTTTGCGGCCTCCCCTAAAGGCTCGGCCGCAGGGTGTGGCGCGGGTATACGTGCTCGCCGTCCCCAACCCAACTGTCCCAAAGCGGCTTTGCGCCTGTCCCTGTGGCGGCCTGCCTCCTAATGACGCGACCATGAAACCATGATGGCCAAGGGCACGTCGTCCCCGACCTCTGCGGTTCCGTAGGAACCATTTCACTTCCTACTTATACAAGGTCAAGTTCATTGTTGTTATATTCTTTTCGTTTTTGTAAGTCCAATTAACAAGGAGGCGGTCATGTGGTGCGTTTGATGACGTCAGGCAGTTCATGACGTCACCGTTTCACGTTTTAGCTTGGTCTGTACTATCATCGCCTCCTATATACTGACAAAAGCCTGGCAGATTGCCACGAGAAGCGGCCGCCGAAATGAAAAAGGTGGAGCGGCAGACAACGGATGAGAGGAGAGCCACGTGACTGGCGCCCCGCTGCGGCGAGACGCCGAAACACACTTCTCCCGAGCGAACAAGTGTGTTTCGGGTCCTCGCCGCTGCAAAAGCTGTGCGCTGACGTCCAGGTTCCCCGAGAAATGCCTCTTTGATGCTCTGTGCTACCAGATCCTCGCGCTCCAAATCTGCAACCGGGCACTCTATGGCTCCCGGTCGTCGAACTGCCAGGCTTTGTGAGTATAGAGGAGGCTATGATATGGCAGACGCCTGATCTGCTGCAGGTCGTTCTCCAGCTTGACAGTCCACGGAAGCTTCGGAAAGCAGGAGTTGGGATTCCGCGACGATAGTGATACTCGAGTTCGCTCTTTTTTATTTTTTTTTTTGCCGGGACTTCTAGCACCAGCCGCCAGGATCGCGACATCCGACAGCGTGACACTCCAGCTTCTGTGACGTCATTTGTTGCCACTTTGGAACCACTTTTGATGTATGGGTAGGATAGGACGCTATGCGAAGCGCAAGTTCGTCTGCTTCCTTTGCAGGGGTTGTAGTGACGTCAGAACGCCGAGCTCTAATTGGTTCTCATCGAAGGATAGTGGGTAGACCTCAAGGCAGCTTGCTTTGAGGTTCTACCCACTATCCTTCAATCGAGAGCCAATCAGAGCTCATCATCGTTCTGACGTCACCGCAACTCCTGCGCAAGAAGCAGACGACTTGCCCTCCGCATACACATCAGACGGAGACGCGTTCCAGGCAGCATAATCTTCACAAAACTCAAATCGTGGATGAATTAAAAAAAAATACATGCAAGTGATGCATTCTATTAGTTCATTGGTTCATCTTGCTCTTGTGTTAGGTGGAACACCCAGGTTGATGTTAAGCTTACAGGGACCATAAAAAGGTTTTCTCACCTCGACTAACTATGGGCGCACACCACTATACGTTTCACTCGTTACAAGCTGCGCCGTGTTGCGGCAGTTTAGAAACTACCCAATTAGTGCACAAAAATGCGAATAGATGGCCCTAGCTGGCAAGCAACGAACAGCGGTGTGGCCCGGTACTTTTATGACACTGGTTGTGCTAGTCATATACTGTATACTATCGGGGACACTATGAGCTAAAAAAGTCCTCCGTGCTTCTTTGGTGTACCTGCCGGGTTTAGAGAGTTGTGGTCTGGCGTAGATTACGAAGTTGAGGTCCCATACTTCGGACTTATTGACAATTTTAAAAAGAATTAAGCTTGTAAAAACAGCAAATGCAAAAAAGAAGAAAAAAAAGCCTGGTTGGGTGTTTTAGCTTACATTGTTCGCGGGGTACTTTCCTTGAATATTAAAGAGTTTCAGTCTAGCGCACGCTAATGCTTTGCGTACGCAAAGAATAGCTTCGTCGCCACTGCGCATGCGCCGAATGCTAACTGCGTTTTGCGCTTTGCGTGCGCTATTTTAGCGTACGTGAGAAGTTGGCTAAAGCCAAGATGAGCACAGTTAAAAAATGGCGGCTCCCTATGACCCTGGCTCGGCCGCTTTGGCGGCGTCGTGAGCGTGACGTCGGCGGCAATCTCGCGAGCGCGATTTTCAATATGGGACGACATTGCACTCGGGTTGGAAAACCCAGTAAGGTGGGCAACGGTCACCGGCAACTTGATGCTTGCGACGCGCGAACATTTCTCGACGAAGGTACGGTGTGCGAAGGTCAGTACACGAGACACCTCTTACCGAGGCGACGCAAGCGGACACGACCAAATGACCGTTCGCGTCGCATTCTCGTGTTTAAACAAATCTGATATGTTACTCTGGACCAAAAAATCTTGTTTTTTCTCAAGTTACAGCATTTCGTGTGTGAAATAAAAATGGTGACTGTATCTTGGTGGCGTTGCAAGGGCGAGATGCTTGGGCTTCTGCGTCGCGGCAGATATACGCTATTCTAAAACTCTCTTGCGTAGCGTGCGCTAACGCAAACGCTAAATTTAGCGCTCGCGCACGCTAAAATTCTTTACGTTATTCTAAAACTCCCTATGACCTATAAACATAGAAGCCAATTATTAAGCCGGCTAAACCTTGAGATGTACTTATCGGAGAAAATATTCGAGTACTCAAACACACAGTGAGGGAATGAAGTAAAACATGCGATTTCACGCGAGCTTCAGCTAGGTTTCTTGCGGTGTACTTTGTTAAGAAGACTTATCTCTTAAACGCTCTTTAAAATCGCTAGCGTTTACTTTCCCACATAGCACACGATAAGTAAATTTCTACCCACCTATATAAAAAATCGCCAATGATGAAGCTAAAAAAAAAATCACAGTCTAGCAACCACATTCGCCCCGGAAACATGAAGTTCCAAGGGTTCCTCCGGCGGCAATCATGTGTTGTTCTTTTTTGTTTTTGTCTTTAACATTTTTTTTCTCATCATTTGCCGCCTTTCCTCATAAATGACTCCTTTGTTCTATAAAAAATAAAATACGCATTATTTTTTTATTTTTTTTAGGTACGAGCTGAATTTAGGTAAGGTCAATCACGGCTAATGGCACTTTCCAGTGCCACACCAACGCCTCCGACGGTGGCAAACGCATCGACCTAGCTCGTCGTCCACGCGCGCCTTACTTCGCACAACAACGCGACCGACCTGCATGCACGCGGAGGCCTCATCAACTCCGGCGAGAAGGCGGTGCATTAGGATTGCTAATTCATCTGGAGCACGCGTCTGGACGGCAGCGACGCTTCGATAAAGCAAACTCCGCCTATTATCCGCACACTCTGACGCGCCATGGAACGTGTTTGTCGACGGATATGTTTACCGTCCTATATTCCGCCCGTGCATCGAAATCGGTCCCGTAGCGGTATACCAAATGGCGGCGCACGAGCCGGCGCGTCCTGCTAGAGGAGAGAGCTCATGTAGCAGAGTGCAGAGTGGACAACTGCTCGATCGAAGATCACGTGGTTTATGGGACAGCGATTGCAATGCGAGAAGATGACGCAAGCTCCGATCGTCTGCGAACGCCTCCGCCTTTCCACCTGCTTTGCCTCCTCGCCACGCAAAAACGCAGCGCATGCGCACTGGCGATCAATCTCCGCGGGAGGCGTCCACTATTAAGTTGCAAATGCTCCCCGTGGTTTGAGATGGACCCTCTCTTTAATCTAGGCTCTCTACGTCATGCTGTAGGATGTCGCGATCCTGAGCAGCGCCGCGTGTTTTAGGGCGAAGCTCCTTAGGCTAATGTCCGTATGTCCGTCCGCCGTCCGCGTGGCGCCGGGTGCTCGTGCTTCTGCTCGTGAGATCAAGTGCTCACGAGCACGTGAGCACATGCTCACGTGCTCGTGTAGGGCAAAAAAAAGAAGAAATAAAAATGATAACAAAACGATCTACGAGCTCGTGTAAAAGCCAAAAAAAAAATATATATGAAAAAAATGACGAAAAAAATGTTGAAATCTGTTTGCGCAGCGACAGGACGAGTAGGGGCTCTGAGATGTGGTAGTAACTCAAGACCTGGGGTTTCTGTCATGGATGAAACGTTGCATGTAGCCGCTCAACGTCTATACAGGAGAGGGCGCTGCGGTCAAATGCGTATATAATCGCGTTATGGCTCAACGTTTATAGACGAGAGGGCACTGCGGTCAAATGCTCAAATGCGTATATAACCACGTTCCATACCACACATTCTCTTTCTGACATGGATGAAAACGAACGAAAGGCTCGGCATGCTGCGGCTCAGCGTCTACGCAGACAAGCACCACCAGAGCTTCGCCCCAACCAACATCATTCACCACGTGGAGATGCGGTCAATTTTGTTCCCCTTTCTTGCCCTCGTCTTTTGCGCTGAATTTGCTGTTAAACTATCTGTCCATCCATATTTTTTGTTTTTTTCTGTCAATGTTATACTTGTAAGCCAGGGATCGGCAACCTTTTTTGCTTCAGAGGAGCCGGCCAAATCGTCGCAAAGCGGAGACGAAACGGGCCGAACTAAGAAACGGAGAGGGGGAGGGGGGGGGGGGGGGGCTTATAAAATTAAAGGGTAAAAAAGCTGTCACGTAGTCAAAGTGATATGGAAGGACCTTCTCTTGGTTTAGAAACACAAACACATAACGAAATGTTTCTCTATAGCCACCTTTCAGCAAGGAGTGTGGGTGTTCAATATTGCTTGCCAAGATGCGAACATTCACTTTAAAACACTCAACCGAGAGTCGTGAAACATTTTGGAGGTACTCATCTGTTATTCGCAGTATCCATGTTTAACTTCACAGTATTCATCTTGAAAAAAATATATATATATATTTGAAATTTGCTGCCTGTTATGAGCGACTATTTCTCATCTGCGGTTCCAAACTCTTCAGTCTAGATATACGCAGATGTAACGTTCTCCAGAGCTGCCTGGTGGACGGCGCCAGCGCGGCGGTGCGTTCGCTCGTATAAGCGGTCACAAAGACGCACTCGGAGGCACTCAGATGCGAATGTGCGAAACAGCACCTACGCTATACGAACTAAGACATCGTGAGTTTAATTTCCTTCGCGGTGAGGTTGGGCTCGAACTGGCGCTTTTTTGCCTGGGTGAGCTCACGTTATTTTAATGATTGCGCGATGCACGCTAAGGCCACGGTGACGCTGCGAATACGAAAGACAGTTTGCAGAAATTGTTTGAGGCGTGTTTCTTTCACGTAGGACGGCCCTGTCAATGGGTAAATAAAAAAACTGTCTGAAGACATACTCGATGCATGTATGAAGCAAACCTGTTTCGAACATGCTTGAGACGCGTCCGCACATGATTCATGTCATCACGCGGACAGCGAACACTTTGTATTTTGTATGATGTATACGAGCAGCGCGACCTCGGCTTTAAAGGGTAACTGCAAAGAAAAGAAAGTGTATTTTTAAACAGCCTAATTGGGACAAGCATGTCACAAAACAATTTTTCCGCCAGATACAAAATTGTTTACAGCAATATTTATTGCGCTAGACCGATTTTAGTTTGCGGTTATTTCGTCCGTTTTAAATCGCGCGCCACAAAGTTGGTATTATACGTCACGTAGTGGCTGTTATACGTCACTGAGTGACGTATAACAGCCGCTCGCGCGCGTCGAAAGAGCGGAGGTTTCAAATGTGGAGAAGTTGTGACTCCGACTAAATTACGTCCTGTGGCGTAAATATTGCTAGAAAAAAATTCTTTTTTCGCTGAAGATTTGTTTTGTGACATGCCTGCCCCAATTAGGCTGTTTAAAAAAACACTTGTTTTTCTTTGCAGTTACCCTTTAAGACACCGGGTTAGCAATCCCGTTGCACCGAGCATGCTGTAGCTCCGGGGCGGATACATCCGACGCCGTTTTGGGCCATATACCATCTTTTTTGCTCGTCGAAACATTTGTAAGACAAACCTGTTCCTCCATTATTCGTTCAACTGCAACAGTGCGTCAGTGAGAGCACCTTATTGACCGAATGCCAGATGGGTGTTCCCTGTAGAAACACGACGGCAATCCGGGACGACCAAAAAGCAGCGCCATACTTGAACGAGGTTCGATAAGGCGCCGTTTCTAACGAAATGAGTTATCGAACCCGGCTTCACTATAGATGCTGTCGCGAGGACTAAACGTTCCCAACTCTTGGTGATTGAAAATATCGCTCAGGCCATGTACCAGTTACCACTAGTGATCGGATCCGATAATTAAATAAATAAATATCCCCCCCTTCCCCGAAACAGCTGTACCAAAGAGGTCAGCAAAATGGTCGCGGTAAATTTATGGCTACAGTGGCGTGATTTCTTCGGAAGATGAGAGGACCGCTTCTGGCGGCACATCTCGTCCTTAACCTCAGAGGTGGGCAATACTCGATTCTAGTTACTAACAACAGGTTACTTTGCACTAGCCCCCGCGTGTGTAGCAAACGGTATCGGATGCTTTTTGCTTTCGCCGCTAGTCAACACACTGGACGCAACCGCTCTAGTGTCGCTCCTTTTTCCTCGATCGATTGTAAAATCAATTGTTTCAATGGTAGACAAACTGCGCGTTTATTCCAGTTGAGGGCGCTTCTCGCCGTGCACTCATGCACTGTGGAGAAGCGACATTCATGAAGCAGGCATTTCGCTTTTGCATATCTCCCTTCGCCCCGGCACAACCGTTTGCTAAAGAGAAACACACACATCGAAAGTCGTATAGTGCCGCCAAAATGTCAAGTAGTAAAAAAAAATATTTAAATCACGTCACTATTTGGTCAAAAACGCGAAGTAGAAAATTTATAGACCCTTTCCGAAATTCGGTCTGGCCACTTTGATCCACGCCGGTCGTGCTTTGATCACTATCATCATCGAAGAAATTGCATATGAATGGTCGGCCTCCTGGTTACAGATCTGGGAAGAATTTGAAGATGCTCATAAACGTATGATAAGGCGAGGCCTATATTCGAGACGGTTCCATGGTGGCGACGCGGGAATTGAATATAAAAACTGCGTAAGCGTTCTGTCCAACTCGGGTCCAGTCAATTTGTTGACAACTCACAATCGCGTTCAAAGCCGTTTGATGTACAGGGAGTTTCCGAGGAATGATAACCGTGTTTTTTGGCCCGGGTAAATAAACTATGCATCGCAGAAAGCTCAAACTCCGTGAGAATGTGACGATGGCGGGTGGGATAGAACACGAAAGTTTTGAGAACATGACGTTACCTTGATCAAAAGGTAATTGACAATTTTACCAAGGTGTTCATGTGAGTTGCGGCTTTGTCCTGACCGGATGTGTATTTTGTCACCAACAAAACTAAAAGAGATTGAGAACGAAGTGCACTGTGAAGAGCGCATTTTCGTCCGCCCTTGACTTGCGAAAGTGGCGGTGCCGGATGAAATACAAGCTGTCCCCCCAAAAATACATTGTTTTTTTACCGCCAAAATAATTAACGCATTATCGAACGATCATACTTTGTTCTAATGCAGCCATTCGTGCAGAACCAAATGCCAAAGTTTCATAACTATTTTCTTATTCAAAAGTTATAACCGATTTCATGAAATTTTCAATGGGAAAATTGCGGTCGATGGACCTCTTATAATACATGCCGCTGAATGGTGCCGGTTACCAAAAACAGGCAATAACGGACCTCATTTTCCCATTGAAAATTATAAAACATCACCTATTTGTTTATTTATTTAATTTTTCGTGCGTCAAAACGACCTACATCTTTGTATGAGACACTTAAGTACAAAACATAGCATGCTCAGAAAGAGTACATTCATATCATGCATACATCCATGCATACAATCTTATAGAAAAGGTTTAAAAACGATATGGTAGCTATGTGTACAAGAGTGACTCAACTTCACGCTTGAATTGTTCGTAATTAACAAAAATGTCCACACAGTTGGTGGACATAACATTTAAAGTAAGTTGCATGCGAGCAATGGGACATAGCTTCTCCGGACGAAAATGATAAAATGGACAGGCATGTCTACTAACACGGATAGGTGCATGGAAATTCACGGAACATAACATAGCACAATCAAGGTGACCACCCATGAATCATTCTATTTAAAAACTTTCAGCCTTTCCACTCTGGTAAAGAAAAAAGAGCAGCGAAGCTGTACTACGTGCTGCCACCTATGAGCGACGGCGGCAACCAGACATCCGACAAGCCGGTTGTCTGGTTGCCGTCGTCGCTCATAGATGGCAGTAGTTGTCCAGAGGGTTGTGTCGAGAGTTGTTTGACCATGGACACGAAACTGGGGAAACTAGCTCTTAACAGCTCCGCTGTAAAAACATTACGTCTCGCACGACACTTCTGCTTGATAAAGTTTGTAAGTTAAGATTTCTAAGAATGTGGGCGTAATCATAAAACGCTTTCTACGAAAATACCGATCATAAATCATATGAACGGGCCTCTTCTAAACATGTTCCCTTTGTTCTGTTTCGGAAGATGTAAGATGGTTTCAAACAACACTGGCCAACTCAATCCTAAAACAAATGAGGCTACAAAAAAGAAAAAAAGACGAATAGTACACAAGGGGTTTGTAAACTCCTTCGTCAAAGGATAAATCATGTCCAACAATTTAAAAGCAGAGCTAACAAACAATCTGGGATACATGAACAAAAAATGAAAAACAAAGAGAAGGAAGATGTCTATCAAAATAAACACAAAGGTCACGAACTGTGGTGACGCGTAAAACAGGAGTGGTATCGAGAACGGTTAGTTTTGAAACTTTGGCATCAGTGGTTCGGATCGCTAGGGCTACGTTTGGGTGGAAATTGAGCGTTCGGTGATGCTCATTTCTTCGGTAAAATAAAAATAAAAACTGTGTTTTGTTTGTGTGTGTGGGGGGGGGGACATTCTGTTTTACAGACTACACGTTCATCTCCGCCATTAGTGCAGCAAATTTTAAACTGATACTTCAGCCACCAGATATGGCACTGAACTTTTGAAAGGCTATATTGCAAATTCGGCCCACACTTGTAGGTACAGTACTCATCTTAAGTAATCAAATTACTCGTAAATGATTACTTTTTGGAGTAATTTTGTAATTATTTGATTACAAATCACAATGTCAGTAATCGCAGGAGTGATCTGATTACATTTGGAAGTACTAAAATTACTTGCAACCCTTACTTTCTCTCTTACCTTCCTATAATGGCGCCCTCTGTACAAGTTTCCTACAAAGAAATCTTTGAACCAAGTCTCCGGCAGGAGGACGCTTTGCCAATAGTCGTGGATTAAAAAGATAAGTCAAACTACAGTCGTTTTAAAAACCTGGAGTTATAGGAAAAGTAACGGTTACTTTAGCGTGCGGTCCACAAGAACTGTCTATTAGAACACGCTTCACCTCCAAAGTCACTAAACAGCCATACTTGAAAATATTATCGAATCGAAAATAAGAACTATAATAAAACACATAAGTAGAAAACAGGGTGGTGCGCGAACAAAGAAAAACGAAAGTCTCCGAGGCGCTCAAATATAACCCTTTCAGCGAAAACAGCGAGCCAACTTCCATCGGCCGGACGCATTTTCCATAGGTGCCAAATGGCGTTTTCTCACGGCATACGCAGTCCGGAGAGCCCGGATTTAAGAGAGGAAGCAACTGGAACCACGGAGGGTTGAGCCTCCGTCTGCACTTTAACGGCGGACGTCTCTCGTGCAGATCGGTGGCAAGCAGAGTGTCGAACCGAAATTTTTATCGCTTCGGTTCGGGTTCGGGTTCACGGCTTTCGGTTAAGTTCCGGTTCAGTTCCGGGGGCAAAAAGAACGGTTCAAACCGGAACCGGTTTGAACCGCTAAATTCATCCACTTTTATTTTTAGGTACCAAAAATTAGAAATTCCGTTATTTAATTTCGACGCAACGGTAAAAGAAATTCCGGATTAACATACAAAACGTCCTATTCATTCGACTCAACATCAATTTGTTTACCTCAGTCACATATATTTTACCTGAATTGGAAGGTTGTCACGAAGTATGGAGATTGACTGGAACAACTTTGCGTCGCAGCGTCAGAACGTTGAACCGTAATTGTGCTCTTGAACTAAGGCATTAATTGCAGCGCATAAAATCATGGAATGGGCACCTCGTTCCGGCTCAGTTGGAAGATGGCGGCGAAGACGTCGGTTCGCTTCGGTTCCGATTCGGCTAAAAATAACAGTTCTGTTCCGGTTCTCGGTTCGGTTCCGGTTCGACACTCTGGCACTGGCAAGTGCGCACGCAGTTGCGTCGCGTCTCGGTGTGGCGAGGAGGCAAGCGGGCCCGAGACAACGCCTCCCTGAGACGAGAAAGCCGCGCAGTCGCAATCCTATACATCGTGCAAAAATTGCGGTGGCTGAGCTCGGCTATGCAGGATATACGTAGCGTGAGCTTATGCCCACAAAATGAGAGGCGCTATCAAGCGGCTCCGGTGCAGTGTCAGACGTGGCTACGGCGCAGCGGAGGCGCACAACTGGGCACGCGGCGACGCCAGTGCGTCTGCCACGGCTATGACGTCCTCCTCTGGAATGCGAAGACCGGCGAGGCGCGCGCGGCGGCGGCGGCTCAGACGCGCCAGCTGTGCGCCGTGTGACGTCACTGCTCCTCGCGCATGCGCAGACCGGCGAGGCGCGCGCGGCGGTGGCGTCTCCGGCGCGCCAGCTGTGCGCCGTGTGACGTCACTGCTCCTCGCGCTGCGCAGCACGGACACGGCTCATTATGCGAGCCACGCGAAACTGGTCAACCTCGGCCAGTGTAGCTCACGCTACAAAAGACAGTCTGCTGACGCGGTCTAGGGCGTGTCTCTTCCTCGTACGACGACGGCACCTTGGTCGTACAAGAAATGTCTGCGGACAAGCTTCGAGAATGTACGATATACTTCTGTGATCGCGTACGCAGCAGAACGCCGTGCCTTGTGTATGGTCATAGCCTCCTCTATACTCACAAAGCATGGCAGTTCGACGTACGGAGCCATAGAGTGCCCGGTCGCAGATTCGGAGCGCGAGGATCTGGTAGCACAGAGCATCAAAGAGGCATTTCTCGGGGAACCAGGAGGTCAGCGCACGGCTTTTGCAGCGGCGAGGACCCGAAACACACTTGTTCGCTCGGGAGAAGTGTGTTTCGGCGTCTCGCCGCAGCGAGATCGCCAGTCACGTGGCTCTCCTCTCATCCGTTGTCTGCCGCTCCACTTTTTCCATTTTTGCGGCCGCTTCTCGTGGCGACCTGCCAGGCTTTGTCACTATAGAGGAGGCTATGGTGTGGTGTATTATGAGCATATCGGTATTATGAGCAAACTATGACCGTCACTAAAACAGGCGACCCGCAGGCGCTGATTGGACGCGAGTTCCAACCGAACGCTGACGCGGCGCTCGTGTCCAATAGGCCTGTGGTTGTCGAGTTTTGAGCAGCGCCAGGGTATTTCTTAGGTCGTCGTTAGAGTTGCGCTTCACAACGCGGTCGCGCGCGCGTAGATATAAATTTGTGAATTAAAACAGAAAAAAAGATTAAAGAAAAACAATTATATTGCGGTTTCTGGGACACTAAAAGCCCAAGCTGCACTGTTTTTCTTTTTTTACATGTTGCGTTAGCGCGCAGGAAGAGATACTGGCAGGCGCTGACAGGCATGCATGATGAAGCCGGAATGCGGAAAGAAGTCGTCTGCTTCCTACACAGGGGTTGCAATGATTCCAAAGCGCTGAGCTCTTATTGGCTGATTTAAAATATAGTGGGTGAGACCTCAAGGCATCTAGCATTTGAGGTCTACCACTATCACTTTCAATCAAAGCCAATCAGAGCTCGGCGGCGTCTTGACGTCACCACAACTCCTGCGCAAGAAGCAGACGACTTTCTCTCCGTATAGGATGCCGCTGTACGTGTCAGAATGAAATGGTCGCGTCTCGTGCTTGCTAGCTGAGGCTACAGAGCCTTCTCTTTTGTGGTCGCGTCTCCCGGACGCGTCAGCGCCCCTGGCCGAGAGAATCGGGTCTATCTGTGCCTCGAGCATGTTCCAAGCATGTTTTCTTCGAACATGTCTGCAGAGGGTATTTCTGTGACCAATGTGACAGCAACCGTCATACAAGAGGAAGCGCGTATCAGGCGGCGTCTGCACACTGCCTTATGTACGATGTGTTAGCAGCGCGGTTTGAGGCATTCTTACGTGGGACGTGGGTGCAGAAAGCTGGAGACGCTTCCAGACGACCGCCGCGTTCGTCACCTCCTCGCCGCTCGTACTGCAAACGCGGACCGTGAACCACGTGACCAGGATCGACCAGTTGGAAACGCTGTGAAATCCGGGCGCACTAACGCAGTCTGCGCCTCGAGGCCGACGCCCATAGCCGCGATCCATAAACAAAATACGTCCTGAGCATGTCTCCCCTAATGTGTTCGGGTATAGGTAGACACTCCTTGGGAATGCGTTCGTTGGGCGCTTCTACGAAGCATGCAGCCGTCCGCGTACGCGCAGTGCGGATCGAACACATCGAACCCATTAGATATAAAGCGCAACAAATTTAGTATTTTGTTTTGTTCGCAGGAGGCATTGAAGTGTGCTCGAAAAGTATAGGGCTGGGCGGTTGATCTGTTGTAGGTGAAAAAAAATCAAAGGCGCTCATTTGTTCTAATAAAACATCTCAAGCTGAAAAAAGAAAAAAAAAAAGCGCAGCACTTCGGTCGTACCCAGTGGTGGCGTTAACGCATTACAGAAACGGCGTTACCGGTAGCGCTATCTTTTTCTATAATGTAGTAACGTACGCGTCACTTTTTTATATATAACAGTAACGCATACGTTGCTTATTTCGAGTTACGGGTAACTATACGTTACTCGTAACGTTTTCCCAAGACTTAAAGAAACTACACTGTAATCTTTTTTGTGTTTCTAGGTGCCAAGTCATGTGAATTCTTGCACTCATCCCGCGTACAGCTTCAAAACGTTTGCATCTCTTTTCCCACTGAAAACACTCCCGGTTTAGAAGAACCGCGAAGCACACGCCCTTTGTCCCAATGCCCTAAAAGTAACGCAAAAGTAACGTGCCTTACTCATTGGTAAGGGTAACACGTTCCTTTTATTTTTGATGAGACATAGCTCGGTAACGAGTTCCTTTTATTTACAAGTAAGGACTAACGTAGCTCGTTACGTGTTCTTCTTGCAACGCCTAGAACTCTGGTCGTACCTGACAATAATATTGTCGTGAATGCGCTTCTATGCCGGCCCATGTCGCTGACTACGGATCACGTGATTGGTCGGCAGTGTTCTACACGTTCCTCGAAGCAGGAATTAAAGCTCGTTCCTCGCTCTTCTTCTCATCCTCGGAACGTGCTCCCGTTACGAGTTTCAGTGGTCCGAAAAGAACGCGTTCCTGATATGTTTCTAAGCTTGGAACGTTGAACGTTACGATTACATATTTAATGAAGGATTGTGCGAGATAATCAGTCAATAAAATAAAACGAGCATGTGAATAATATCTATATCGAACCACGTGTCGAGTCGCCACGATCGGATTTGTTTCGGTTCTTTGTTTTCGACTCTCTTTGGAGCTCGGAGGTTGAAATAGTCGAGAATAATACAAAGCCTTAATGCCTACTAAATTAGGAAAAAAATTGCGAAAAAGGAACGCGCCCTTCCTCCTGCCGTTCCCTCGAAAACACAGCGAGTTCCCATTCCAGTTCCACCGACGCCAAATAGAACGGCGGACCTCCTTCGTTCCTCCTGAAAAGGAACGCGTTCTAGGAAGGCCGTTCCTTGGAACGCCGTTCCGTACAGCACTGTGCTTGTGATACTAGATTCAAAGAAATCTGGAGAATCTATTTTCCCACAAAGCACCAGGTAGTAGGCAGGGCTAGAGCACACTAAATAAGCTTACACTTCAGATTAACGACAGTTCAGCCGTCTTGGTGCTTAAAATCACGGTTGCCAGTTATCTGAAGCTTTATCTGATGATGACATTAAGCAATGCAATGTATATGTGACATTAAGCAATGCAAAACGTCACGCTTACATTGCTTAATGTCTACAACTCAGACTGCGTTTTTTGGTCTAAACATATATTTCGGCATTGTCCCTTGCTGAGCTGCGCTCCATAAGTTGCGGGTGATTGGCTCTCAAGTGTTGCTGCGGGAAAGCAGGCTCACGGGCTCTTTTTAGAGTGAACTGTGAGACCGGAAATATATGCTACGTCATTCACCGTGACCTCCACCGATAGACAGCGGCGATTGGCTCTGCCAAGTGATTTGAAGAAAAGATGGCGCTCCAGGTTTCTTGGAATGTGTTTGGTCGCGTGGTTGGCGCGGCTATCGCCGCTAATAAGTCACGTGACCACGTAAAGCTGTGTCAGGTTACCGCGGATGTCGCGTGATATCCGTGACGGTACAGATGTACATTCCGCCCGTGGAAGTTACATTGAAGTGGTGAC